>JAHWFP010262296.1:0-16705 GCA_023313725.1 Lithobius niger
ACAAGGATCATTTAGGTGTATTTTAGTAGACGTGCTCGTGGAAGGGTCAGGGTGAACGGTTTGGATGGGCCGAAGCAGCTGGACTCAAAGTAAGCGTAAACTATTTGGGGAAGGGGTTTTTGGGATTAAACTGGTGAAATTCCAGGAAGTTTCCATCGGGTGTCTTGACTACGAGTGATTGTGCAGGGTAGATTTTGAAGCATTCGTTTTTATGAGCTAATCGCATCCATTCTCTTCCAAATCCAGCGAAGCAGTTTCGGCAATAGAGTTTAGCGTTTGATCCCGAACCGTGGTGGCATAGAAAATCGTTAATGCACCAACCTAATGGAGTAGTAATGCGTGTTTAAGGTGTCAGAGCCATAAACCTCCGCACTCAGCACGAGAAGATCTATAGGCTGACCATTGAAGTTTTTAGAAACTCGAATAGGGAACAAGTCTTCTCTGTGACAGTATCCTATGATGTTAATCGAGAGATCATTCGCGTGTTCAAATTTGTCAATTTGGTCTAGCTTCGTGGGGTAGGTCAGCATGGAATTGTCGAGCATCTCTTCAAATTTCCTGTAATTTAAAGGATCAGAGCTATACTCCAAGCAAGAAGCTAGTACAGAGTACATGAAACATTTTTCATCATTCAAGTTTTGTACATTGGTGAACATCCAAGCCTTACGTTTTAAACCTTTTTGGACTGCAATGTAAGATGAAACTCGTAATGGTTGATATCTAGCCACCCTAACGGCGAAGTTAGTAATAATAGAAATCACCCATCCACTCCACCGCTCGGCGAAAGAGTCAATGAACTGCTAGATCTTATTAAAATCTTTGTCCAATGGAGAGGGAATATCGTTCGAGTTGTAAACTTCGGTGTACTGTCACCACAATCCAGTTTGAATTATAATAGTATCTCTGACGAACTTCACTTCCAAACAGATCTGCACTTTACAATTTACGAGATGGTTCAGGCAGATGAACAACAGCGTATGCAGGGCCAAACACTCTGACACCAGAAACTGAAGCGGGTTGAACTCTTCATTACGTCCATTTCATAGAATCGATGATCAAGACCTTCATCACGCAATAGGGACGTGTGTTCCGTCAAGAATCGGGTGTTGATCCCGAAAACATCCACATTCTTCATCTTCAGATGGGTGGTTAGAACGGAGGTGGTTTCTCAGCTGGTGCTGACTAGTAAATACAGGTGAAAGTATTTTTTTTCCCATTTTGAACATAGAAGAGAAGGTTTTATGGTATCTAAAAAATTTTATTTTAAGGTACTTTTTTAATAGGAAAAAAATAAGGACATTTTTAAAATAAGGAACTTTAAAAAAAAATAATATTGTGGATTACATTGAAAGTTTTACGTGAAAAAATTGAAAAGTCAACATTTATTTAACACTGCTGATATTATCTGTCCAGATGTTATACTTGGTGTCATACCCCTTCCATTTACCAAGTATTGCATTTTCCTATCTTTTTTTTTCTTATGTAATAATTTTTCTACTAAAAACAAATCGGGAACTAGAGTTTTTTGAAGTTCTGGTTCGTAAAAACCTCCTAGTACCAGTTCACCCGATTCGTGTTTTAGAAGATTAGTAACTGGTTGGGTTGTTTGTACTTTACGGATCGTGAAAACTTCGTTATAAAATTTTGCACATACCCCTTATCGAAAATTTTCTTAACTTTAGAAATCCTAACTTTATTTCTTACGACAAATTTGGGTTTCTTCAACAACCGTTTAGTACTAATTCCTCTCAACGGAGATTCGTGACGTTTGAGTACTTCATTATGTTTTAGTTTTATGGTCGAATGAACCGTGTTATTGTATTTGGAAACTAACTCGTCTATAAGGCTAACCCAGTCGTAAGTCCCCTGTACAGTGAACCTTTTCCACATTTCAGTTTTCAGCATTCTGTTGAAACGTTCTACCATGCTCACTTTTTTTTCAAAGTATGTAGAGTATATGTTGATGTTATGTCGCTTAAGTACGGCTTTGAAGTCTTTGTTGTAGAACTCACTACCTAAATTGAATTGCAAATTTTTAGGAGGTATCGCTCCTGCGAGCATTTTCTTGAAAGCTTTGGTAACCACTATACCGGATTTAGATTTAAGGGGAATGGCCCAAGCGAACTTGGCCATGACATTAATGCAGGTCAGTAGGTAGTTAAAACATTTATTTAAGTTAGCGTTAGGTATCATTTCCTCCAATTCAGCCTGCCATAGATCGTTCAGGCTCAGTACAATCACTTTTCGTCTTGGAAAATTTTTTCGCGTTGGTTTGTGAAGTTCTTTTATGAGTTGATCCATTTTTTTTACTTCCCATTCCAAACTTTACTTTTGTTTTTATGATTTTCTGAACGATCGAAGCGGCTAGTTTTTCCCGCCATGCCAGAGAAGGATCATGTCTCAGTCTTTGAGCTTTGGAAAGTAGAACTCCATCTGCGGCATGCCGATCTTTTAAGTCCGAGCTCTCTGAGTAAGCTACATCGTGTTCCTTGCATGCTTCGTCAAGTTTATTAATTCCTGGATCTGCTCAAGCCATTTTCCAGTTTGGTTCCCGGACCGCAGTATTAGCAACCTGATAAATGCAGTTTGGCCAGTAAATTATCAACTATTTTATTTATGATTCATTTCCCAGACTTGACAAAGGAAGCTCTTTTTGTCCCGCACACCTCGCAAAATACACCTTCCATCTATCAGTTATTTTTTGAGGTTATAATAACAGATGGCTCTGGACAGTTAGAATTTTGACGTTTACAGTTGACGCAGTGCCTCATCTTGATATTTTTTGTTTCCCTTTGTTTCCCTTTGTTTTATATGTTTTTTGTTTTAACCTAAACCTAAATTTTGAAAAGCCACCCTTTTCTCCCGTGCAATTATGATTTGTCGTCGCTGTATTTCTGATAAAATTTCGACCATCTCGTTTCTATGTCCGTCATGACCAGCCAAAGTAGATTTATACAAACGCCTGAGTCTCTTTATCAAGTCATTAGGATCATCATAATATTTGTAATCGACTCTGCTCGAATGTCCTGCTTTTTTTGCCATGCCCGTCCCTTTTTCTTTGATTTCATGTCCTCCCAAATCGGAGCGACGATGGTTATGTATTTGGCACTACGATTGGACTTGGGTTTACTAGTGGAGTGGTTGTTGTTGTGATAAATGGCATGAGTATTTTTTAACATGTTCGCATAAGCTGCTTTAATATCCAGCGCGTAGGAAGTTTCTTTCAAATTTTTGAAAACTAGCAAACTCCAAAGCTCGCGTCTTCCCGTATACTGCTTCCCCTCAACCACTATGTCATTCTCAATAATTTTAACCGTTTTATTTCCAAAGGTTAGATCTCCATTTTAGTGTCATACTGTAGCCCAAATACTGGGTCATTCTTCTTTGGATTTTCGAAAAACTTTATCAAGAAATATTTAGCTGTTTGACCAATATTCTGACCAGGTAACAAACTATCGATGGTCCGGAGAGTGCCGATATTAGGGAGCTCCGGGAGAGTAGAAATGCATGTAGCTGCCACTGTGGAATATGTTAGGGTGAGTTTAGGACCGGTGCTCGTAGATGCGTATTCAGTTTTGGTCTCAGGAGGAATTATAGGAGCATTCCACATTATAGGAGTTGAGACAGAGTTGAGTATTTGGTTAGACTGTAATCAAGAGGCATTGACAATGTCTTCTCACTAGTAGTAATACAGGGGACGGTGATAAACCCAATGCTTCGTAGTCATCCTCATCAGTTTCTTCCTCTTTGTATGCTTTAATCGGTGTAGTTTGTGTTTGCTACTCCACCGACCAATGTTGGTTGTAGAGCGCTAACTGGGGGTTTCAGAGTGCTTACTACTGGCTTAAAAATTTCTTGTAGCGATTCTTGTTCTCTTTCACCCAAAAGTTGATCTAAAAACTTTTTAGTTAAACGTCTTTTAAGTTTTGCGATTTCTATTTTTGTCTCAATTCTTTTGTTTAATAGGTAAAAACGAACGTTTATATCTCCCCTTGTTTAACGTTTTGTTAATTGATAAGAACCCAGAGACTTTTTCCAACAATTTTGACACAATGCTTTAAAGTCTGTATATTCCATGTCATGACCTATATGATTATCATAGACATGTTTTAAATTTAACTCATCCATGGGGAAAAAAATTAATAAGTTTGCATTATCTCTGACTACCTGTTTAGGAATTGTGTAGGACTACTGCAATAAAAAACGTCAGCGTTTGAATGACGTTCTTGGGTAAAGAAACATTCGATGTTTTTTTGTTTGTCTAAAAGGCAATCGTTAAAAACAATCAGGGTTCGAAAATTTGGGTCCAGGTCTTCGGGCGGATTTAAATCTATTTGAAAATCGTGAAAAATGCGATATCCCGTCCTATTTTTTCCTCAATTTCAGCAAATATAGAGTGCAAAGCTTTGTATTTAGGCAGACATAAAGTTTTACTGTAAATAAATAACCGGTCACAGTCGAGTCATCTTTCGTTACAGATGAAAATAAACAGCAAATTAGTTTTTCCGCAATTTGCAGGCCCTATAATAAAACATCTGATGTTCGAAGGTAGAAATGAATGATTTTTAGGTTCTTTTTTAGGCACGAAAAGTCATAGTTTTTAATTTCCGTAGCTTTTTTATATACACATTTTTAAAAAAATATTTACACATTTTTTTTAAATAATAAATTTCATCGGAAAATTTGTCATTGGTAATGTCGGAATGAGCTACTCCAAAATCGACATTGCACCATAATTTCACGTTGCTGGGATGTACAACGATATAATTTTCCTCGTTACTTCCATCAAGTTTAAAGCGTTGTAAGACGACAAGTTAAACCATGGTATGTCGATAACATTTTAAAGTTTATTTTTAGTTTTGTGAATATTCTCGTACACCCAAGTTCTAAGACAGAGCGGTTTGTCGCCATCATCAGCATTTACCTTTTCACAAGAGGGATAACAAGGGTAAGCTGTATGCATAACATTTTGATAATAAAACATAGTCATGGATACGGGCTTATCCTCGTCAAACTGGACTTCTAGTTTTTTTACAGATGTATTGCATAAGATTTTTCAGCACTTTTTAAGTTTCAGGGTCGCTGGATGAAATCCAACCTCAGATTTTGATTTTTCGTCCAAAATGGGTTTCCCGAACCCTTTACATCTTTAAACTGTATGGAAGGAGACAAGGAAAACTTTACACCGTTGTTAACTCTTGGTACCTTTCTCGTTTTTAACTTTCAACAAGTTTTTTTGTAAGAGATTCAAAAGATGCATTTTCCAAGATGGTTGAGACATTTTTGAGGTTATTATTTATTTTGAGGTTGTTCCTTTTATTACACATATACAGAAAAATCCTTATCAGTGGGGAAGCACAGTTTTGAAATTCCATGTACTTAAAAAAAGATGTCAGTCAACAAATTTGGACAAGCATTGAAAAGGACGAGCGAGAGTGAACTTTCAGGAGTCGGTCCGAGAGGACAGCCAGGAGTAGGATACGGTTTAACTCCCAAAAACAACTATGATATGCAAAGCAAGCGCTTAACTAAAATAGGAACCACTATTAACCGGAAGATGCCATCAATTATTCTGAGATTGGTCCATTGGCAACGAACTTTCAAAAACTTAAAACTGAGTTACCTCCAAGCATTACTCTCCCCGCCAACGAGTTGGCTTCCACCGTTTCTATCATTTAAAAAAAGTTTCTTTTATATAGATGGGGCTGACGGGAATTTTATGCAAAGAAAAATCAAATTAAGGACATAGCTTTCCCACGGCATGCTGCTGACGCGGCAACAAAAGTATACGTTGACAGGAAATGTTTATTACAGGACGTTAAGAAAATATACTTCAACGTCATGAACAAGCCAATTAGAAATCTAAGCAAACCTACTTTACCTAGTGATGTGGTATTCGTCGACAGCAATTGCTTGATACAAGACGACCAGAAGGCATACTTCAATGCTACTAACAAACTGATTAGAAATCTATGTGAACCAACTTTGCCAAGTGATGTTGCTAATAAGATATTTATCGCCAATAAATGTTTGATACAAGACGAGCAGAAGGCATACTTCAAAGCCACGAATAAACCAATTAGAAATCTAAGTGAACTAACTTTACCGAGTGATGCAGCTACGAAGAAATTTGTGCACGAAAATTGTTTCACATAATCAGTTTCAGCATGTAAAGCCCTTTGGCTAAAGAAATCGAATGGTTTGTAAATTCAGGTCTTCTTTCAATTTCAAACTACCTAAGTACAAGTTCTGGTTTAATACGTAAAGCAGTTTTTTTACTGCAGTGATCCGAGCATAGAGCTGGTTGTTAAATGTACAGGAAGAACTAAAACCTTTTTGATTACTAAAATAAAGGACGAACATCCAACAACTACCTTTTTCAACATTCCGTATGAAATAGAAAAAAAATTCGGCCATCGCAGTACACACGCTCGAAGATTTTCATACAGAAGACGTTTATTTCCAGTTAGATTTGCACGTAACTTTTTAACTAATCGCATCCTATCTAAATCAGCTTCGTAATTACGAGTCTTAGACAAAGCACTCTGGAAAAATAAACAAAAGTGACCGCACCAAATCTGGTTAAAGTTTTGTGTGCGTTCGTAATTGTATTTAATTCCCGGTTTCAAGTAGTTAACCACGGAATGGGCTGGGCCCATGTTACCAAAACTATCGAAATAACAGGGTTCAACCACAATGGTGGAATAGGCTACCCAGTGACTCCCGTCTCTATCATGGAAATCTTCCAAGTTTAAGATTCCATTTTCACCGGTAGCCCTAAGTTTTGAAGGAAATGTTTCTTTACTAAAAGTACCTCTAAATTTAAGAATTTTCATTATTTATCGCTAATGCATTAAAATCAAAGTTCGTTAAAGGTTTATTAAAGTCGATTAAACCTTGGGTGGCTTTAAATAAAGACCACTGCCACGGGGCAATTTTTTTGCTTCGTTTTTTGTTTGGGTTTTTGTTTGGTTTTCACTTCTTCGTACCGGAACCCTCAACTTGTGTGTGGTGTCTCACGAGTTTAGGTAAAATTTTTGCATCGTTTTGCACCATTTTTACAGCAGATACCACCCCCGCAGTTCTTCCCGCCAAGCCTCTAATGTCGGCTAAAGTGGGTCCTAATAACGCCAACGGCAAAAAGACACTTTTCATTTTTCGAGATCTTATTTTTAGTGCCATATTCTGTTTTATTACTTTATAAACAACTTTAACTTTGCCTCTGTCCAACTTCAGATTTATTTTCCTGTCGCCAATGACCAACGCGTGACAGGTAGTATTAGCCAGAACGGCTGCTCTAAATTTAAGTTTGACTTGAAATCCATGATTCCCGATGGAAGCCTCTTGGACTGTTTTGAACAATCCAACACCACGAGAGGATATGCTTTCTTAAACTGCAGCAAGTCGAACTCAAGTCGAGGGTATTGTAGCACAGCTGCTTAAATTACTGCACCATTCTGTACAGACCGACGTACTCTCCAGTAGCAATATTAGTAGCAAAAAATTCAAGTTTTTGCTCGTCTGAATCGGTGACGTCCATTATGTGTGAAGAAATGCTATTCAGAACGACTTTGCTATTGGCTAGTGCTGCAGCTTTGAAAATGGCATTTGTGTGACATGAGTGTGAGCACGTGTTTAGTTCCGTAAATAAGTTTATCGTAATTTTCGAAAAACCCATTACGTGTTTCAATGGAATGGCGAAGGTAAAGCGTTCTTTGGGAGTTGTTTCAACGATGATGGATGCATGCCACTGTTTGAAATCCAAGTTGTTGGTTAGTTCAGCATCGACGGAAGCCGCACCATCCAACACCCAACACTTACTGAACAAAGCTGGTTGTTCTGCCGAGCCGTACGTAAAGAGGCCTTTCATTAAGATACCAAACCCTGGATTAATTTAACTCTTGTTTATCACTTAGATGGTATTTGATATTAGAAAACAGGATTATGGAAACATTATTAATCAGACTGACAACATCGGTGTCCGCATATGCCGAGTCATCGTTCTTCACCAATCTCCCTTTAATCATGAGGTAACTGTTGGCCACGTGCAGAAACAAATCTTGGTTTTCGACGTGTATACGGATTTCTGAATTTACATTGTTGAGAATTGTGCCAACAATAGGGTTGTATTAGTGGTAGGTGTAAGATTCGACGGATGAATTGTACACCAGAGGTTCGTTAAATTTTTGGTAATCTTCTACTATGCTCATTTTTTGGGTGTTGTTACATATTTAATGATAGCTTTGTTTCTAGGTGTCAAACTGTTTGTTCTTTTATTATTTTTAAAATTTTGGATTTTCCCTTTTTTTCCAAAGTTGAGCATTATTCTCCTTTTTTTAAGTTGTAGATGTCAAATGAAGTCTCACCATCAGTGTTCCTCCATTCAGATCCAATGGCTCGTTGGTCTGTGATGTTAGCCACACTCTGATATTTTTGATCAAGTTTGTTGTAACTGGGAGATAAATTAAATTGCGAGGAGACTCTATGATTTTAAAACCGGGAGGGAAATTGGGGGAAAAGGAGTACAAAGTTGGCTGGGCGTCGTTGTTTACGTACGAATTGCCTCTGATATCGGTGTGTATGAAAATTGTATTGACGGGCATAATATCGACAGTGTTTTGACATTCTTGGGGTTTCAAATAATTTTCCAATTTAAACCCCAAGACTCGAGCTGAACTCTTGTCGACGGAAAAGGACATTCCGTAGTTCGGATCGGTAATTATCAAGTCGGTTCTTAAAGTGTTTAGATTCTGAAGAATAGAAATTGCTTCTTTGCTGTGGACATTTGCCCCTATTGCTAATTTGATAAATTTATTGAAATCTTTGATTTGGTAAGCCTCGGGAGAGATAGTAAGTTTTTGCCAGGAGCCACCAGCATCAGTTGTGTACTTAATTTCGTTATTTTTGAGGTAATGTTGTGAATGCTGTTGTGAGTGTCTAAATTAATTAAAGCCAATTCGTAACTTTTTTCAGGGTTTAAATGGATAGGTGTGTTTAGACAAATGTTCAAGTCAGAGTCTTTGCCAGTGAGGATGATAGAAAAGGAATCCATTTCTTCTTTTTGTAAATGACTAAATGTAAAAAGTGAAAAAAATGACCTCGAATCAACTCAAAGGTCAGAGGCCATTGGGTAAAGGTCAAAGGTCAATATTTAAAGGTAATTGGGGTGTGTCTGTGATCAGATCGAGGTTTACTTGAGTTGGACGTTTACTTGAGTGGGAGGTTTACTTTAGTGGAAGGTTTACTTTATTGGGAGGTTTACTTGAGTGGGAGGTTTACTTGAGTGGGAGGTTTACTTTATTGGTAGGTTTACTTTATTGGTGGGTTTACTTGAGTGGGAGGTTAACTTGAGTGGGAGGTTTCCTTGAGTGGTTTACTTGATTAGGAGGTTTACTTGAGGTCAAAATGGTCGACCATCTTGCAAAATGTCGGCACACACATGGGGGCTCGCCATTTGGAAAAATAGCCATACTTTCGTTTTGCGTGGGTGCCGCCATCTTGGACTTATGTTTGCACGAACACCACTGAGAGGTAACAAACAGACTCAAAAAGTTAGCATAAAGCACTTTTCCACCCTCCTCCAGATTGATGAAAAACGCCTCCATCTTGGAAAATGGCTGCACTTCCGTTTGCATGGACTCTACCATCTTGGAAAATTTTAGCTCTTCCAGTTCCCATGGGTGCCGCCATCTTGGAAAATGACGTCACTTCTGGCATGACATCACTTCCGGTCATGTGGCTTCCGGTCTAAAGCTGAAAGGTAATTGGGACGGCCGGATCTGTGAGCAAATTATATTTCTATACTACTTACACTTGCCGTCCTCGTAGTGTCACAATCAGACGGCCGAGGCAACAACCGGTCTCATACCGGCACAGCAGGCTGGTAACGATTTTACTTTGAACAAATTAGAGTGCTCCAAGCAGGTGAGTCCTAGCCCGCATAAACCAAGTGTGGAATAATGGAATAGGACCTCGGTTCTATTTTGTTGGTTTTCGGAACCCGAGGTAATGATCAATAGGGACAGACGGGGCATCCGTACCACGGTGCAAGAGGTGAAATTCTTGGACCGCCGCGGGATGCACCGAAGCGAAAGCGTTTGCCTAGAATGTTTTTATTATTCAAGAACGAAAGTTAGAGAGTCGAAGGTGATCAGATACCGCCTTAATTCGAAACATAAACAATGCCAACCAGCGATCCGCCAGGGTCCACCGATGCCTCAGCTAGCAACTTCCAGGAAACCAAAGTGTTTGGGTTGTGGGGAAGTATGGTTGCAAAACTGAAACTAAAGGAATTGACGAAAGGCTACCACAAGGAGTTGAGCCTGCAACTTAATTCGACTCAACACGGGAAAACTCACTCGGCCAGGTCACTGGAATGATAAACAGATTAAGAGCTCTTTCTTGATTCAGTGGGTGGTGGTGCATAGCCGTACAACCACTGGCGTGAGCTGGCAGTTAATTACACACGAAACTGGCATGACTCTTTCCTTTAACTAGATTCGGTAGTAGCCGAGGAGACTTTGGTCGACTTCTGAGAGGGATTGGCGGTGTTAAAGTCACAAGAAAGAGCCAGTCCAAGTGTTTGATGCCCTTAGATGTACGGGGCCGCACGCACGCTACAATGGACGATTCAAACAGTTTCCTGGTTCGAGAGGACTCCGGTAAATCTTAGAATAACGTTCGTGGTTGTGATCGGGATCTGCAATTCTTCCCGTGAAACAGGAATTACCAGTAGGCGCGAGTCAGCATCTCGTGTCGAATATGTTCCTGCCCTTTACACACACTTCCCATCGCTACAATCCATTTATGACTAGTTGAGTGCCTCGGACTGACATGGCTGTGGGTGGCCCATGTGTCATTTTGCTCCGTGTTGGAACAACAGTGCAAAACCTGTCATTTAGAGGAAGTCAAAGTCATAACAAGGTTTCCATAGGTGAGAATTAAAAAACACTCAGCCACGTGGCCACAACAAACAGATAGTAAAACCGGCAAAAACCACAAATACCATGTAAAAAAAAGTTCAATAGTGTGGGACAATAAATAAGTTAATAAGGAAACTAGTAGTCACTTACTGAGCCAAGGAAAATCAAAGAAGGAAATACCTTACCAGGTCAAAGAAACCCATCACTGCCAACTTTAATTGGCTTTTTGAACATGAAAAATCACTCAATAGACACACAAAAAATTGTGAATAGGCAATTCACAAATCTGATCACGAAGAACCCAAAACACACTTTAGCAAAATGACGGAGAGGTCTAGTATTAAGGCAAAAGGAAAACAAGACAAGGCCTAATCAACTGACCAAAATAGGGAAGGAATCAGTAAACCTGCCAATCCTTAGACCAAAAGTATCTAATTTTTGGCTAAATGTAGCTCCATCTACCTCGGAAAATATGATCAGTTCCTTTTGTCCTATACCAAAGTTTTTCAGAATTATAAAACTTAGAGATTCTGGAGAGGAACAAGAATGTACCATTAAAGGTAACAGTGTCCAATTAGGGTGTCCTGAATTAAAGCAATTGCGATACTTGAGAAATCAGAACATATGTTTCAACAGTAACCAGTATCTTTATGATGAATTCCGTTTTCAACCGCGTTAAAGGTGTCAGTTTTTACTATGCAGGATTCAAGGACGCCCCTAAGAATATCTCTAATTCCAGTCATGGCGTGACATTCCCAGAATAAATCTTGTTCACCAGAATTTTTAGTTCTGCAGGCAGGACAAATGGAATTACTTTTTTACTTAACGATATACAAGAATTTTGGCGTTACACCAGCTTGAGGACTGAATTTCCAGACAGTATTTTCAAAAATTCGATTGAAAATATGCTTGCCAACTCCTGTAATTTGCTGCTCAATACGTCCCCATCTGAGTGAAATTTCATTTTCGTAACATAAATTGCATGCCTGCTTTTCACAAACATAGAACCCAATTGCAATGTTTCCATTACAAAAAATGAGAGAATGTTTTTTCAGGTTGCAATTATCCTATAAGCTATTAGACCAGTTCTTTACTTTTTCAATCCACGAATGATCCGTCAATGTGATATCATTTTTTATAGATTGAGTGATAACTGGAGTGAGGTTAATTAACTCTAGAAGAGTAGAAATTTCTAATACATCCATGATCGCAGCTTCAACCAAATTAGCCCACGTTGTATCACCAAGTTTAAAGGAATTAGCAACGATTTTACAACACCATATCCACCATTAAATCGTGTTGGCAGCCTTCCAGTCTTTACTTCAGGATGAGACCAGGTCTAGTTCAGATTTTGTAAAATACCTCCGAAAGACATTTTATGCACCGTAGATTTGTTGATATATGCTGCTAAGAATTACTGTCCTGAGCCTTGTTAACTGATTAAACAACTCTGGCTGATTTAATCCATGCAGCTATGTCCTGCAAAATCAAACCACCTTTGTTTTTTAGAGTGGTTAAACTATTTTTTTTCTAAGAATATCTATGTTCTCCAGCAATCCATTTCCTAATGGTTCCCATAAACTGATCGATCCAGTTTTCGAGTTCATCCAAAACCCGAACCCAAAACCGGGTACATATTTCGTCTTACCAAAAATAACCGGTTAACCAGGTCAACCATATCAAGGAGTGTCAGATCCTTTTAAAAAAAAAGTGCTGAAAAAATGATCTTTTTCAGGTATTCTGGTACACATAATAGCATCTGGATCATATTGGTTTAGTTGGATAGCAATTGACTTATTTTCTTTGTTGTCCTTAGAGCCACTGAACTCAGAAAATTCACAAAATTTATTCAGAATCATCTGGGCATCCTCTGCAGATTTAACGAAGAAAATTTTATCGTTTTCGTAAGCACCGTACTGGCAAAACATTGTGCAAATGTTACGATCTTCGCGCACTTTCTTAAGAAAGACTTCAATTGATAAAACCTATAAAAGTGGCGATAAACTCTCCCCTTGTCTAGTACTTATTAAGAAAGGGATTTCTTTAGTTTCAGAAGTAAAAGAAACAATTTTTAAAAAGCTTGGTTGTATAGCAGCTTAATCCACCTTACAAATTACACTGGAAAACCATAAGAATTAAGTATATCCCACAAGAAGAAGTACTCAAGGTTATCGAAAGTTTTGGCTTAGTCAATCGAAAACACAATACTAGGTACCCTATGAGTATTGGAGAAATGAATAATCTCTCTCAACCCTTTAAGATTTGAAAAAAATGGAACGGCCTTTTATACCACATGTTTGCCTAACATCGGTTAGGTTTTTAGCACTTTTTGTAAATGGCTAGCAAGAATTCTGCTTAGGATTTTAATATCGATGTTAAGCCGTAAGATTGGTCACTAATCTCCAAACATTTCTGGATTGTCTGCCTTGGAAATTGAAATAACATATGCTCCTCTCATACTGGAAAGTAATACACATTGATGAAAAGAGGCCTTGAATATATTGGTCAGGAGCGGGGCACTTCTTCCATATAGGTCTTGTAAAATTCTCCCAGAATACCATCATCACCTGGACTGGCATTATTGGATTGGTGTTTAATTGCATCCATACCTCGCACACCTAAATAGAATTCCCAAGGTTTTCCATAATACATGGTGATGAAAAAAAAACGCTAAACGTCCACGTCGAATTTTTCTAAGTCCAACAACCATTCTCCGTAGCTATAACCCTTATCCCTGACCTCAGTAAAGAAATCATGAAAGTTATTCCTGACCTCAAGAAAGAAAGCTTTTATTTGCTTTTCAAATAAGAACGCAAAAGGTAACAAAAGCATGCGAGAACCCTGGTTGGTGGGGAGGAGGGAGGGACGACCAAAACAAACAATAAAAGCCCATACTTAGATTTCAAGTAAAAAAGAAGAAAAAAAACATTCATTTCGCCATCAAGCAAAATAGATAAAAATAAAGACTTTTACATTATTTGGATTCCAAATAAAAACGCAATAAGGAAAAAACGCATGTGGCAACCCTGGTTTGTGGGAGTGGGGGGGGGACCAAAACAAACAATAAAAGCCTATAATTAGATTTTAAGTAAGAAGAAAACAAAATATTCATTTAGCCGTAAAGCAAATACTAAAATAAAGGCTTTTACGGTATTTAGATTCCAAATAAAAATGCAAAAGGAACAAACGCTTGTGGCAACCCTGATTGGTGGGGGAGGGGGGAGGACCAAAACAAACAATATGTGCATTTATTTTTTAATTTTAAATAGAAAGAAACAAGAAAGCATTTATGAGGCCTTCAAATAAAAGAGCTAAAATAAATGCATTTAGAGTATGTGGATTTCAAATAACAATTCTCAAAAGGAACGTATCTACACCTTAAACGAAGATGATCCCGACCCACACATTCAGTTCTGTGAGGAATTCATAAATTTCAAATAATAATAAAGCAAAAGAAAAGCGCATGTCAAAACCGGAGGGGAGGAGGACTTTTGCCATCGGTAATAAACTCAGCCAATTACAGGAAATACATTAGTGTAAAATGGGAACTTCTGTCGGATAACGTTACTTGGCCTTTTGTGCAGCAAGTTGTGTGGCGATTAGATATGAACACTGGAGTTGTTAATTCAGTACGTACATTGGGCGATTCCATTTCTACAGGGTATCAGGGATAAGAGGTCGCAGAAGCTACGTTGTACTGCCGCTGTACAGGTGACTTCCCCCCACCAAGCAGGGTGGCTACGTGCGTTTTTTACTTTTGCATTTTTATTTGGAATCCAAATACTGTAAAAGCCTTTATTTTAGCTTTTTTACTTAATGGCCAAATAAAAGTTTTTATTTATTTTTACTTGAAATCTAATTTTGGCCTTTTATTGTTTGTTCTGGTCCCCCTACAAAGCAGGGTTGCCTCATGCGTTTTTTTTTCCTTTTGCATTATTATTTGGAATCCAAATACTGTAAAACCCTTTATTTAAGGTATTTTGCTCGATAGGCAATTAATTTTTTTTTCTTTTTACTTGATATCTAATTGGGCTTTTATTGTTTGTTTTGATGGGCCCGCCCTCCTGCCCACCAGCGGGGGTTCTCGCAGGCTTGTGTGGGGTGTGGCGTTGTTATTTGAAATGCAAATAAAAGCTTCCTTTCCTGAGGTCAGGAATAACTTTTTTGATTTCTTTACTGAGGTCAGAGATTCGGGTTATAGTGACGGGGAATGGTTGTTGGACTTAGAAAAATTCGACATGTAGCGTTTTTTTTGAAACACTCTGTAGTAGAATCCAAGTTCAAACGTTCAATAAATTCGTCATTATTGTAACGCACACTGTGTGGTTTTGCAAACTGATCACTGTAATACTCTTCAATAGCAATTGCAATGATCTGTAGTTCTGTATGAGTGACATCCCCATTCTTTATACTGAAAATCCTATTAGGCCCTTTTTCCATCGTAGTTTTACGTTTCATTCGATTTAAGGTCATATTACAAGCAAGGGTTCCGTTTTCAACAAGCCTAGGAAATTCAAGTTTTTTTAATCCTTCATTGGGTTTAAAGAATCCTTCAACCCTATGCGGACAATATGTATAAGTCATAATACAGTCTGCAATTTCTGCTTTAAATAAATTTCATAACATATCATAGTTTGTGTTTGGTTGAATCATGTTTTTCAACATTTTGATCCTGTGATAAACTTTGGTCTATAACCATGGGTCTTTTAAACAATCCGATTTCATTTTCCATTTGGAAATATTACCGTAGGTATTTTCGAAATTTAGACTTAAACTATCGGCTTTGTGGTCTCCTTTAATCAAGTTTCGAGCATGTTTACAGTAGTTAAGTGGGTAGACCAAATTGCTAAAGATATAAAAACGGTCCAACCTTGCTTCTGAATTAACCCTCTCCCACTTAAACTCAATAGAACCAGTATTGGTGATAAGCCAGGCATCAATCAAATGGCAGTTCTGAATGAAATCTTTCATTCGAGTTGGAACAGTTCTGCGATATTCATTGGGCGGTAGCCTATCTTTGTTTGGTTCAACAGTACAGTTGAAATCCCCACACGTAACAATTTGTTTATCTTGATGCTCACAAAGAAAATTTTGGACTTTTTCAATAGCAAGACATGCTTGATTGTCATTCTGTGGGATCAAACAGTTTAGAACTAAAACTGTTTTATTAGAACACTGAATTAATGTAACCCTTGTAAACTTCACTAGAATTCAGTACTGCGAAGTCTTATTTTTGGGATAAGAGTCATAACTTCATCAAACCAATGAACAGTCGTATGCCAAATAATGTTGAAATCAATTTCAAGGGGAAGTAAATTATCAGGAATACAGTTGGTAACAAAGCCTTTTCCTGAACACAAATAACTGAAAACCATTGTCAGCAATAAACATCGACTTGTTTAAACCCTAAGGCCTCTGATATTCTATGAAATAAGATTAAGTTTAGAGGGAATTAAAGTAAAAAAAAAATTTAAAGCAAAGAACCCAAACCTCTAAAAAAACAAGGAAAATCTATTTGTGAATACTATCTAAGGTACTTGTGTATCTGGCCAAGTCTCTATCTTCAATGTTTTCACTGGAAAGAATTATTTCAATCCAGTTAATAAATTCTTCTGTGTGAATTTGTTCCAATTCGAATTGCTCTTGTAGATTGAATTTACGAGTTTTCCTTTGACTCATTACTTCTTCAACCAAGTTCTTGCACTCCAACCAAGTTGGAAAGCACTCTTCTTCATTTATGGCATGCCATCAGATTTTTTATTAAACATTTTTCATTATCGCAT
>JAHWFP010262302.1:0-17369 GCA_023313725.1 Lithobius niger
GAACCTGACAAGTGCTGCCTTCTGGTGCCGTTGATGAAAGCAGGTATGATTTTATTCCATGTTTTCAGAAAAGCTTCACTACTTACTTATCTACCCTGGTCTGAGCAGTTAACATGGTGGCAGTGAATGGCATGAAGGAATAAAATTATACGCATTGACTCATTTATCTGTCACTATATTACAGCATAAATACTAGATAGATAGCTTTTGCACAAATATTCAAGTCACATAAAATAAACAAGATACTTAAACGCCTACTCAATGCGCGTAATAATAATTTTATTTTCACAGAAATTCCGTTGGTTTGTATTTATTAATACATGTACTGTTGGCTTTTTATACACCCCTTTGACGCAGAAAAAGTGGCAAATACTGACACGAGTCGTCAACATAACAATTTTCTCAAAGCCTTCGTGAATTTATTCGAATATCGCTTCCGTTTTAATTCCGCTGCAGAGAAACAGACCAAAATGCTCTTGAGTTACACACTAAGGAAATTAAGGAATTTGACATGCTGCCTGGCAAAGATGGCAGGCGCCAAGAATCTGACCAGCCGAAAGTGAAACAGCCTGTGGTTCTTGCGGTCACACTCGTCAGATTCTCAGCGCATGCTCTCGATCTGCCTGACACCATTTCAAATCACGTGATTTCCACAGTTTAACTTAATGCATTGTGATCTGTTACCATGTGGCGGAACTAAAGGGGTGTCATTGTTCAAATCAAATCACGAAGCTTTGCGAAAATCATTATTTGGACGTCTATCGTCGATATCTGCCATTTTTTTCATGTCTCATTGATGCACAAGAAGTCAAAGGGATTTGTATAAGTAGATACAAACCAGTGGAATTTCCCTTTAAGTACGTCATTTAATAGGCACGTGGGACTAGGACACTTTGTTATGACTTTGCATGCTAGTAGCGAGAGTGGCAGGTGGTGTGTACACATTTCAGAGCAATTTCATTTTCTTATTCTAAAAAATTACCATAATTTATTTAACTTAATTACCATTATCAGGAGTGGCGACATGAAAGGAAGTGTCCATGAAAATATAACCACAAGTTCCATCTCTCGTTCATGGTCGCGACCCCACGCGGTCAGATTTGGAACGGCTGACCATAACTATTTTCTCTCATAACACACACAAAAAAAAGACTATATGGGTTTTCATCTACTAGATAGATGCGGAAAAATACCACTCGAGTACCGATTAATTCAGGCTTGCGGTACCTCCGCTTGCAATGGCGTTCCATGAACGTGATGCGGGAAAGCCCCTCGCCTCCCGCCTTACACCTCCCGCCTCAAAGCCAATTCATTCGCGTGCGGAAAAACTAATGCCTTTTAGTGCTACTCTGGTAAAATAGAATTCTAGAGATATTGAATCAACTAGCCTGTATCTGAGAAATGAAACCGACAGATTCTCTCCCAGATGACCTTGTGAGGAGAGATGGAATATGAATATATTTATACGCTCTTGCCATTATTTGATAATCAATTCAGTCATAGTAATAATATAATTCGTAATATTCAGAATGTCAATTACTGCAGGTGTAATTGTGTTGACAAAATTCATGAAAGAAACCTCAAATTCAGTTAACAACAACAATGTGCTTTCATTGATCCAAACTGAACATTTATCTGACCCCTGACTTATTTTAGCTTTTGAAGGTTACGAAAATGGTAGCTTTTCAAATGTGTCTCGATTAATTAAAAACTCGCAAACTAACAGAAATGGGACCATTCGTTCAGAGATGCCTGGTTATCATTCTGCTGATGTCCGAATGGCTACACCACTGACTTTAGGTTTTTACATTTATCTCCGCACGTATATTTATCTCCACATCTGTGGCCAACACTGAGTGTGGAGAAAAAGTGTAAATGCCAACCGCAAATTAATGTTGTAACCCACTCAAGACTGCACATATTCTGTTGTATTAATGACTGACCTTTGAATGGATATCAGGGTTATTGAAATGGACATGCCAATGGCAGTTTTATTATTCAGTTACAACACATGTAAACTGTCACAGTTTACGTGCTCACCAAGAGCAGCTCCAAGAAAAGGTCTGCAATTGATATAAAAAATGTCACAGTTTAGCTTGTAGCTCCCCATAATGACTAATGAAACTATCGTCATCTAGGTATTTAAGTATCAGTCGTTATTTAGGCATTTAGGTATCAGTCATAATGACACCCATGGACCTGTTAAAGTTGTTTAACTAATCAGTGTTTAATCTTCTGCACCCTACTTGCCGATCTGTTTTACGCTTAATCTAGCGACTTGGTATAGGCCAGAGGCAAAATGTTTGGCAAGGAAGCCATTTCTAGGTCGGCAGAATGATTATAATTTGTGATTTCCATCCAAAACTAATGCTACAATTTTCTGTCTAATCTAATCATCACCGAGGTATTAAGCAAAGTGTAGGTGTACTTAAAAAGTCAGTATTTCAATGACCGTGATAGAGTCAGTCTTTCCAACACGAGATTATCGGCCGCATTCGCAGTGACTCGTCCAGACATGACTCGTCCTTTCTGTTTTATACCCTGTACAACAATGGGAATCACCTTTCGGTTGATATCTGAATAATAACTTTACACGTTCTTTACATTATTTCGTTTTTTTTTTCCAGACAACTCGCGCCAATGTTCGAAGAGTGACATCGTATCCCAAGTCAAACGTAACGACCACACCACCAAGCGTTATAACAAGGCACGTTTAACAAAAGGATCCACAAAAATGAACATTAGTTTTGACTTGGCATCAGCAAATTTTACGAGCAAGGACACACGATTAAGGAATGCTCGTGAAAGCAAGATTACGCCTGCTCAGAGGCACGATGATTGCACTAGGAAATGAAAAAGTGAGCAAGAATTATGTTACGAATGGAATGTTTGTGCTGACAAGGTTGTTCAAAACAACAATTTAGGAACTGTGCGATGGTTGCGAGAGTAAATATGAATTGACTGTGTAATGCAGGTTATGTGTGAGCCTCAGCCACTGGAACGCTGAATGTTTTGGGGATGTTTCTTATGCGTTTGAGTAGAAAAGAACTAGTTGATGGACATTTTAAATTGATTTATTTTCATACTCTTTTAAGTGCACTATGTGACAGACGAGAAAACGAGACATGTGATATTACACCTGTACAGTATGATGAACTATTTTACTACGTCATTTTAACTGAAGATTTTTTTTTACTCACAGTATTAAGGAGTTAAATGACAAACTTGCATTCAGCAGTGTTATAGCCAAATGTCCGTTCCACTATGTCTAACTACGACTGTTGTTTTTAAATAATGTGAGATGAACTTAGTGGTATTATAATTATTGCATTGTATTCCATTGCATGTTTCTGTTACCCTAATTATACAGAAGCAACTTTTTTTATGTCCCAATTTATATTGCTGGCTTAAGGTTAAGACACTGATAAGTAATTGTTTTTTTTTTTTTAGACCAAATAATCTTTTGTGAATGTCGAAAAACAGTATTGAGATTGCAGAAACATTTTCAACTATAAAGTTACATGTTACATCGTCTAGCCAACAGCTACAATCCAAAGACTTTGTATGACGTGTATGAGAGAGTTTAAGTTTGCTCTTACTTGCGAGAAAGTGTAACTTGGTAAAACTGGCAGTTAGCATTTGTCTGGCAACCCTGCGTTCACGATTGTTGAATCTCCCCAGTGCTTCTAGCCCGACTATGCTGAATCGTTCGTACAGAACTTGGAAATTGTTCAATTAAAACCTGTTACTGAGCGACCATACTCCAGAATAATGGTTACTAACGACAGAGGACCATTGCACATTCTCAATAGTCCTTTCAAAACTAAACTCTCACCGAAGTTTAGTTTGGGTCACATGTAGCGGATTCATTGATGAAATCAGTTAAGATATCAACAGCCATACACTGATCAGTTCTTACAGTTGGGGAGAGGGATTATTCCGTTTTCTATTAACACTTACTGCAGGTATATTAACGGTAGATGTAATCATAGATCAAATGCACAAAAGGGTAAAACATACCATCCACTTTTTCTGTGAAGGATTGAAGCTTTTACGATTCTGGTAGCTGTGAAGTGCTGTGAAGTTATTTGGTTGAGTGTATGCCCTCCTTTAGTAAAGTACACAGAAACGGATAACGGATTGCAGCATGCATACCCAGATGAACTAATGTAAAACAAACCAGCATCATTGGTGTGCCCATCCACAGAAACGGTGATGTCTTGCCTCATTAATGGCAGTGACTTGCTATAGAAGCTCCACCAACATACATCGTGGAGCTGAGGAATCAGATATATAATCCCTTGATTTGTCCACGATGAAACACACTGCATCCCAAGGTAGTGTTTTATTACTACTGCGATTATTGTGATCATACTTACATCAATTAATGCACTGAAGTGATGGGGGATGCCTTGTTTTCTCTTCCAGTTTAGTGATTGTGGTAGGTCTAACAGCTATGCTACTTCCTTCCTGTATAAAATAAAGATAAAAGGAAAAGATTTAACGGGCTATGCCATATCCATTAAATCTTAAATCATAAACATGCCCCAATATTTATTTTATGCGGACAAACACAAGGGCTTTCTGAGTAACTTATGCATCTAAGAATCGCAGCAAATAAATATGATTCAAGTATCTGTGTGTTGGAATGGAATCAGTCTTGAATGTGTTTTTATGATGTGCTTACTGTGCTTTTATTACCTTTAAAAAGCAATCAAGAAATGACGCAATTATACTATTGCAATAAACTCCCTAGGTTGTCCTGTTAAGTTTGTTGGCAAGATTAGAGAAATAATGCCAAAAGGAAAATGTTGGGTGCGTGAAAGAAAATCGTTCAAGAATGGCCAGAAATGTGTCGAAGTATAAAATAATTAGAGAGACAAAATTCATTCAGGCTAATTTAAAAAAAAGTTCAACTTGAATTACAAAAAAAAAAAGGTTACATGTCATGAATGGGCTAAAAACTATGTGTTCGAAAGTATTTTCTATTCCAAAGCCCATTTACTGAATATCCCATTGGAGCAAGCATGTTTTGCAGGTCGCAAAATTAAATAATAATTCTTATATTTAACGAATAAAGGTTTTCCGCAACGAGAATCTTGACTTTCAGCTGCCGTGTGTGTTGCAGCCATTTTCAAAAAGTATGATCCAGACAGAAACCTTGGAGCCCGATATCAGCTGTTATTGCAGTAAAACCATGGGTCATTAGCAGGATACATTTTTTCGTTGACATTCACTGTGACTAAATTATCCGGAATATTCCACAAATGAACGTAAACGAAATAATATGTAATCATCGGAGAAAGAAGGTTCTACCTTACTCTGGTTAAAATACGTCCTTCCCACTGAATTGTCTGTATGCAGCTGCTTCGCCTAAGAAACGTGCATTTCAAAAAATATTTCTGAATGTGACAATCAGGACTAACGGAAATGACACAATGTACCACGCATTGAATATCATCATTGTGAATGCCAGTAACTGTAGCATCTCGCACCTAAACTTGGTAGTTATTCTTGGATGAGGTACTGCAAAGAAATACAAAGAAATTAAGTTACAATTCGTGTATTGATTCTTACTGTATTTTTTCAAGAATATAAATGAGTTGTTTTTTATTGAGCTCCTTTTGTGAACTAGTCTTTACTCCAACAGCCAGGCACACAAACCAAACATAATTCTAGAAAATTATTATTTAAAAAAAAATATGCGCTCTCTTAGTTTTTATTGTACTTTTTATATATACTTCATATGTACTGTTTAGTAGTGAAAAAAAAGGCTAACGAGGGAGGTAGAGCTTCGACCCCCTCCCCCACCCCCAAACAAATTTAAATAAGTAATACAAGGGAAACGTAAGTCAGGCTGGTAATAAAATATGTTTTAATTGCCTGGTAACTGGTTTTAAACTCTTGCTGCTTAGAATTTGTGGATAAATATAAAAAAAACGAACTCCCACACGCACTAGGCAACCAGATCGTGCAGCCAGTAGTCGTTGCGACCAAAAAAAAAACACGGCGAGGTGTACCGTGGCCACGTCCGTTTGTCCTTGATTATTCTCGATCACGTGGCGAAATATGAACACGGAGCAAACATTGTCTCCTTGCGGTCGCCTGCACGCCGCCCGACATCCCAGTGGCTGCTGCGACTGATTGGCCGTGGCGGCCAAGTGCGTGGTGCTACATATATACCATAAGCATTCTCAGTGGCCGCAGCGATCTGGTTGCCAAGTGCTTGGGGACCCTAACATTAAAAAAAATTTTTTTTAATGACTTAGTATTTACTTGCTTATAATTTGTAGTAGTACCATGCCTTAATTTTTTGTCTTTTTTTCTTTTTGTGCACTTATTTTAAGTATTTATTTTTTTGGTATGGAGCCTAGCATCCAGCACCATTATGATTAACGGTTTTGGCATTCATATAAATTTTTGTTTTGAACGTTTTGTCTGAATATTAGACTAGTGAACCGCAACCCTGCACTGTCGTCAGTCACCAATGAAACCTAGTCGTCGAAATCATCCAGTAGCAATACACAGTGACCACATCTTCAGACGACAATGACACCTAGCCATTGTCTGAAGATGTGGGTACAGTGTATAGCTACTGGATGACTTCTATGACTGGGGTTCATTGGCGACTGATGATAGTGCAGAATAATGTTGTTGCAGGGGAGCTGTTGCAGTGTGGGATGTGCTTGCAGTGCGGGTGCGGTAAGAGGGGTGCAAGATACCTATTGGATTACTTGTGTAACTAAGTTATACAAGTCATCCAAAAACAATGCGCAGTACAACATCCTAAGACAATGAAACCTAGTCATAGAAGTCATCACCAGGGTACACAAAGATGTGCAATGTGCATCCTCCTCTCTCCCTTTGCACACCTTATTTTTTTTACCATGCCCTTTCTGTGAAGCCCAAACTTAATACGTGTACCATGCATTACGGCATGCACAGTTGTACGCTTTGTCTTGGATACCCCCTATGCCACTGGTCAGCACTAGCAATCCACAGTAACCACTTCCTCAGACAAACCTAGTCATAGAGGTCATCCACTAGCAATACGCAGTAACCACAGCCCTCAGACAATGAAAACTAGTCATTTTACGACTATGTTCCCTGATTGAACAGAAGACCCACAACAGTCATACTCACGAAGAAAAATTTAATTTTAGGCAATATCCTTGTCTTGTTCATAATTTAAAAGAGTAAAAAAACACGAAAACAGCTGGGACAGCTGAATCAAGTTGCCCTACAACGTGCCGCCATCTTGGATAGTAGTCATAGAGGTCGCACACTAGCAATACACGGTAACCACATCCTCAACATCATCAAAAACAACACGTGACATAATGAAAAAAGGATAAAAAAGATGAAATTTTAGGAAAAACTTTGTCATAAGCAAAGTTCACCAGAGTTACTGTAGTACTTCGATTATGGTTACTGATGATGGTTACTGTAGTAACTTCGATGAGGTTATGTAAGCCTCAGCATGAACTTCCATGTTTAACGTCAAACTTTGAACTCCTATAGTCTCACCCAGAATTGACTTAGACCAACGAAATTCGGTATTTTGGGTCGTGTCGTAACTCTTTCACTGCCTTACAAATTTTAATGACAACACTCAAACCGTTCGGCGTCCACAGCATGGCCATTTCTTGTTGTTGTTCTTTTGTTGTTCTTGTTGTTGTTGGGGCTCTTTGCCCTCACCTGGACACCGAACCAATGAACCGATTTTCAAGTTCTATAGCTTAAAACGTTGGTATGGACAAGGCCTAGGGCCTTTCGCAGGCTATTTTAATGCAACTACAATATTCTTGACACGGAAAGCCAAATGGGCTAAAACTTTTGCTCACACCTAGAGATCGAACCAATGAACCGATTTTCAATTTGTATAGCTTAAAACGTAGGTATTAACACCGACCAGGGCCTTTTGTACCCTATTTTGATGTGACTGCAGTATTCTAGTCGGCAGAGCAATTATTATTACAGAGCACTAGGCAGAAATCATTAATGTATTCTTTACTCTAACTTGGAGATCGAACCAGAGTTCTTTTAGAGTTCTATAGCTTAAAACGTAGGTATGGACAAGGCCTAGAGCCTTTCGCGGGCCATTTTAATGTAATTACAATATTCTTGACACGGAAAGCCAAATGGGCTAGAACGTTTGCTCTAACCTAGAGATCGAACCAATGAACCGATTTTCAATTTGTATAGCTTTTAAAAAATAGGTATTAACACCGACCAGGGCCTTTTGAACACGATTTTGATGCGACTGCAGTATTCTCGTCAGCAGAGCAATTATTATTGTAGATCACTGGGCAGAAATAATTAAGTGGAGTAACAAATTTTTGCAGAAATTTTGCAGAAAACATAAATTTGGTGCACAAGTCTTTCTTAACAGTAAAAATCGAACCAGCCATGGACCCCAATGAAATATCCCCATAGTGCTTTCAGTGATCCTTCCCCTCCTGCCCCAGAACCCCCCCTCCCCGTGATGCCTCCCAGGGATTTGGGCAACAAATTCTTATATATCAAGCTAAAAACATGAAATTGGGTACATAAGTCATTCTTAGCAACATAAAACGAATCAGCCATGGAAAAGATTCTCTTATAACAGTTATTTTAAGGTGATTACAGTGTTCTTTTCTGTGTTATTCTTGCTGAAACAAGAAAAAAAATAAGGGATATTAGTATTAAAAGACGCTTAAGTGTATAAAATACGGATCTAAGCCTTAAAAAACTTAAAGCCCTAAAGGAACAGATATTAGAAAAAGATATGTAAGCCATCAGCATCGCACTAATACGTGTAAAAGAAGCTCCAGCTTGTATTTTGGGTCTCTGGAGATTCTTTTACATGTATTAGTGTTACGCTGATTGCTTACATGTCTTTTTCTAATATCTGTTCCTTTAGGGATTTAAGTTTTTTAAGGCTTAGATCCGTATTTTATATGCTTAAGCGTTTTTTAATACTAATCAGAACTTATAAATCAGCACTATGGTCATCCACTGCAGGTGCCAACGCACAGCACCAGCCAGGTCCGTGTCACATTAATACTCCAGAAAGAAATTTAACTGATTTTCAGCTTTAACTTACTTACTTCTCTTTTTTTTGGGGGGGGGGGAGCGAGAAAGAAATATCTTACAATTTCAGACTTGTCGCAGAAGAACACTTCCCTTCCCAAGCTGGACAGAAAGTATGTCCGAACAACAGAACAAGAATTTTTATTGTTACTGCTAACACGTAAAAATTGACGCGAAACCTCACATGAAGCCTTAATATACAGCTGTAAAGTAAAAGTTACGAGTCATGTCATTCTCCTATTTCAATTTAAGCATACTTTTTCTGGCGAATTTTGTCCTTAAAAAATAATTTTTGAACTAGAACATTATTCATACCTTACACCACGGCTGTGACGTCACGCTAACTCAACGCCATGTAAATTTCCGTTGGTTAAATCCCGTTAACCAACACTGGAAGTGTGCGTCATCGCAAAAAGTGTGGGTTATCAAGTTACCTCACACTTTTGCCGATAACCAACACTTTTGCCAATAACCCACACTTTTGACACTTCCGGATCACGCGACCGGGAACACACACCAACGACCAAATTACATCGTGAAAAGAAAAACGTAACGCAATAAAAACGCACAAAACTTAATTACTTAAAAGGAATGAAATCCCATCCCTGCAAACTCTTATAGGTCTGGCCAATATCTAAGCCATTCACGTTGCGTTAACTCTCCCCTCCCCCTCCCTCCGCAAACTAGAATGCAATGACCTTCATTCATATCGCTACCCTATTACCTAGTTTTTAAACAATTCTCAAATTACAAACGCTCAAAATGAATTACATACCTTCCCAGAATGTCATTCTATCCCTGCAGCCTTTTATCGAAGTTCTATCACTCTGAAAAGATCGAAAACACAAGCGACCTGGCTACCGTGAAATACGGCGAAACGACGCTGCCCAATCCCCCACAAATGGACGCAAACGACGACTCGTGTTCCAACCACTCCACCCTCAGTAAACTAAAATGGATTGACCTTTCACAAAACACAAACACGTTTTAATTAAATACGAGTTAGCTTGACGTCCCAACCTTGATATAAATATGTTATTTATTAAAGAACTATTGGTTATCGATTTTTAAACCACGGCTGCGAATATTTGGCCACTCGACATGCAAATCTTCGCAGCCGTGGTCTAAAAATCGATAACCAATAGTTTTTAACCAATAACTATTACTTGTGTGTTCTTTTAAATTACTATTTTTCCTACTGAGTCAAAATGGGTTCGTTTGCAACTGGAGTAGGGTACGAGCATTAAGCAGATGGCAATCTTCATTTGTTTCCTGCAATAAATTCGTTTTCTGGACCAAACCGGTGTCTAAAACACACTAAGTCGTTATTAAACCAACAAGCTGCTATAATGCATTTCGCAAAATAGTTCCATCCTATATGAAACTTTACCAGGAGCAGTATGAGGGATGATTCCTCCAACACAGTTTCACCACTAGTGCTGAGCCTGACCCTATGCGGCCAGTTGTCCAAGTAATGACTGTTTACTTTTGCAGAAAACGTATATTAAAAAGGTACGCCCTGTAGATTTTTTGCCAGCACCTATTGAATGTTTTTGAAAAAATGTGACTTGTGCACTGAGTAGTCCAAGCCTGTTGTCAGTTCACAAGTAGTAGCATTTTAATGACCTTGAAGCGAGGAATGCATTTAGTTTTTCAACACCAGAGCGACTGTGGTAGAAATTGAGCATCTTGCCTCCAAGCTCCACACCTGTTCTCACGCATGCAGGGTAGCTAATGCTTGTCCGCAGTGCATTAGCAAATAGGATTCTAAAACAGTGTTAAATCAACTAGCCTAGAACCAAAGAGCGAAATATGCAGGTTCTCTCCTAGACGACCTTTGTGACAAGGAATTGAATACAAAGTGAGCTTACAACACGGATGATCCCATCTATGCAGTTATATGCCCCAGACTTTACATATTGCTTAAAAATGTTCACACGATATACCAGTTATGCTTTATATTTCAATTAAATATGTGCTTTCAGCTTGAAGACAGGTGAAACTATAGCCATCTGTATTTAAGATAGAGAATTTTTTTGTTTATAGTTTGTAAGTTCATAACATGATAACCTCGCACCTTTTCAACAGGCAGCACATATGGCAAAGGCACACAGGAAAGAAAATCTCATGTTAAGATTTGTTTGCCCACAATGTGTTGGAGCTGACAATGGTAGCCATTCAGGTATAGCACCTAATGCTGAACACGAACTGGAATGGTAATCTTACTCCCAAACACCCAAAGCAACGCATTTTGGTCTGTTTGCAGTATGAAACTCCTGCCCAAAAGCAACTGATGGAATCTCTTGACCCCAGAGACTATCGAACGTACTTCACAATCAAACTGATCATACGAAAGTTTAGCCTTGTTAAGGGCCCGTGAAACAAACCCGATTGGTCTATCTTCCCCTGTAGGCATTGTATATGCATAAGTACTGCACCAACCCCGATGGGAGATGCATCACAAAATATGTTAAAAGGTGATTTGGATCATAATGCACCAGAACTTTGGATTTAAAAAATGTTTTTTTCTTACGTTAGTCATGGCCTCTGAACATTCGTTTGCCCAGAACTAATGTGTTTTTGGTGATAATAATTTGTTTAGGGGAGCTAGCAGAGATGCCAAGTGTGGCACGCATTTTCGATACTGGCTCATAAATCGTAAGTATTTTTTTTTTAAACTCTTGGACATTACTTGGTTCAAGCACAAGCCATATGGCATCAAGAGCCAGAAGGTTAAACACTCCACCTTTATTTATTTGAAAATCTAGACAACAATTTGTTCCTTGTTAAATTTATATTTTTCTATTTTGACTAGAATACCATTTTCTTGCAAGGCTGAGCATACTTTAATCAATGAATTGTCATGCTCCTTCCCCTTCTCTGCAACCAAAATGTCATCGAAAAAGGTTGAAATTTTGGAAAATCTTTCAGCACATACTTGATGCGCTTATAGAAAATACCAGGTGCAGACGCTATAGGCCTAACGAGACCCTCTCCAACTGGAATAACCATCTACAGGTGTTGATTGTAAGGGCGGGTTTATAGTCATCTTCGAGCTCAACTTGCAGAAAAGCATCACTAAGATCGATAATCGATAATGGGCCACTATGCGCCAGTTTGCGAAACAAATCTTCCGCTCTTGGAACAGGAAGTATTCAATTTTTAATTCTGGATTGAGATGCTGTAGTCACCCACAATCGTAACATGACTGTTAGCCCTGAAGACCAATACTACTGGGTTACCCATCCGCAACAGTCCACTGGTTTAAAAATTCCCTCCCAAACCAGACAGTCGAGTTTAGACTCCACCTTGCCCCTGACAGCCAGAGGCACAGGTTGGACCTTACAACATTTTGGTTTAGCTCCTGGCTTAAGCTTGATACTGGTTTGAAATTCTTGAATCTGCCTAAGCCTGATTTAAACAGGTCGGGAAACCTATCAAAGATATCAATGTCAGTAACAAAGCATACAAAATCTTTCAAGTTCACAACATTTTATATTAAAGAACTGATTAGGCCGTGTTTTAACCTAATAATCCATTATTTTCCCAACAGGGCAGGTTCATTTCCTGGTGCTACCACAGAACTCACGGTTTCAACCTAAATGTTCAATTTAATGTTAACTCGAATTACTCATAATGGTTTAATATCTCCCCAACCCACGATTGGAGTGCGATGTTGGTAGGTTTTAATTTAACATCCGAGTAGTAACTATTACCTAAATATTTATTTCGCTTAGGAGCAGGCTTAGTTCAGGAGCAGAGCTAAAAGGATTGTTAGGGATCAGGATTAAACAAAGCTTCAATAATCAGCAAGAGGGCGAGCGGGCTCATTCTTCCCACGGTAGCAAAGCAAAAGGGCGAGTAGCCGACAATGTCTGCAACAATCAGAAATACTGCTGGCTATTACAGCTGAGTTTAATAGTTTCAGGGATGGGAAAGAGGGGGAGTGGGTTCATCCTTACCACGGTAGCAAAGATAAAAACAGCCCGACAACGTGAACGGTTGTGTCCTGTAACAACCAGTAACAAATGAAATATTGCTAATGTTATCTCTTAGAACCGACTTGAAAAAAGACATTTAGTTCCCTAAGAAAACAAAACAGCAGGGGTTCAAAGAGGGATGGGGGAATATTCAGACCACACAATGGGGGAATGCGGGAGGGGAAGAGGAGCCACATGGGGGTAAATAGAACTGTACAGTGGGAGAATGTGGGGGGAGGGGGGAGGGGGAGTTCAGAGGAGGAGACGAGAGGAGAGGAGGTAGCCGGTGCCATTTTCATTTCATGCTGCCCAGCAAAATATTTTGCTCAGGCATGCGGGACCCGGCTAGACCGGTGTATGTTACGCCGGGGGTACAGCTAATATCAACTAAGAGAGATTAAAGTAGAATCAGAGCCAGAATCAACTTCGAGAGGCAATGTATGACTATTTAATTCTCAATCCACAATCCGCATAGTAGGATTTACATGTGAATAGGTCACGGTATTTATGCTAGAATTCGGGCTATCATCTGACTCAATACAATAGCGTCCGAATCAGAATTTTCTTATTCAACTCCATGATGTGCTTTTTTCTTACTACACCTGAATAGTTTTTTTTTATCATTTCAGTAGCACCTGAGCTCCTACTTGCATCTGGTTGCTTGCCATACTTGCATATCTATTTTAAATGGCCCACTTCCCTGCAAATTGAGCATGCTTTCCGTCTCCATTTTCACTCTTGATTTTACGTGATTCTTATAGCCACAACAACAGCATGTTATTTCTGACTTGCTTTTGAAGTTAGAACACTTGTTTTTCACTTAGTGAGCAGACGACCAATGAAAGCTACTAAGATTAAGTTCAGCCCTTTCTTAACAAGTGCAACCTCACAGGCTTTGCCAAACGTGACTAGTGCAGGGGTGTATCGTTGTAAGGCTTTCCTGAGCTTCATTATTTCTAATACCAGAGACAAAATTGTCACTCAAGATTTCCTTAAAGATATATTCCTCCTAACACCATTTTCTCGATCCTTGTCCTATAACAGCCATGCGCAGATCTCTATATATGCGTGTTACTGTCTCACAGTTTCGTGAGACCCGGTGTGTAATACAAGGCCAATTGAGAAAGAACCTGCATCCCTTGCTGCATTCCTTGCAGTTAACGCAGCTATTAACTCAGTTGGCCTTGGGCCTAGTAGACGAAACAGCATCAACGCAAAATTTGTGTTGTCACAAACCGGAAAGATTTTCTTATTTTAACATCATACTTTATAATTTTTTAGGCTAGCATCTTATAATTTTTCTTCAGCGATCTATCGGCATAAATAATTTTAATTTTTACCGCAATAGTCTATTAGTTTTTTGATCTCATGGTAATTACTAGCAAGCGACTAAAAATTAGTACATGCACACACATACATATGATACGTCACGGTTATTGCAACATAAATATAAGTAGCATGCTATTAAATTAGTTCCCCATATTCAACAGAAAATCTCCTAGACGCCACATTTTAAAACGGAATTTTAGCAGTGGATTGACTAACGGGAAGTAAATAGACCTTTGGGGCCGTACTTGATGTGGAGGATCGAGAAAAATGGCGTTGGGAGGAATGCATCTTTAATAAAGTCCTCATAATTGCAGTTCACAGTTACGCATTGTAACTCCGATATATAGAACGCTACACTTTCACCAGGGGCTTGCACTCGCTGCATAAACTGAACCATTTCACTAATGAAACTGGGCTTTGGATCCAGATTATATAATTTTTTTTTTTTTTGCAATTCATCTATCTCATACAGAGTTGTGCTAGCTGGAACATCTGGTGAGCATAGATTCTTTAACAAACCACAGGTGTTTTACCTATGCTTGAAAGTATTGCAACCTGTTTGTCATCGGGTACATTGAATGCATCGAAATGCAACTTTGCGCTTTCAAACTATGCCATCCAGCTTTCTGAGATAGAATCAAAAGTTTCAAATTTCTTGTGTGCTCTGGGGAAGAGTAGATTTCCAACCCTTCAGAAACACTTTCAAAGCTTAGACAACTAGATATACTGCCACTAATGCAAGCCATATTACTAAGAGTACTCCTAGAGCCCTCAGTTGTATTAAGACCAGATTTTTCAACTGAATGTTTAAAAATGATTTCACTGTCACTTGTACACGACACATAAAGTAATTACAAACAAAAACTTCAAGTGTGCCATAAAAAAGGAGTTATATGATTGAAGTTACACTTTACTTGTTAAAAGGTACACGGATAAAAATTAATGATTTTTAATTGAAATAATCAAATGTACAGTTAAAAAAATTGCATCTGTTTAAGTGCTGTTGTGCTTTACGTTTTAAACATGTGATTGGTAAAGCACAACAGCACTTAAACAGATGCAATTTTCTCAACTGTACATTTGATTATTTCAATTAAAAATCATCAATTTTTATCCGTGTACCTTTTTTACGTCTATGGCGTCGCGCAACAAAGGGTTTTGCATGCATTCAACTGTTGCTGGCCACTTTGAAACAATTCAACTCAGCTCTGAAAGCCTGCATTTACGAAATAAATACGCCATTCTATCGTTTCTAGCTGCCAATTTCGAGGCTCGAAATGAACAACGTAGTTTAGTTTGGTTTAAATCTATAAGCGTTTAGCTGAAACACGAATTCTTTCGATCATTTATTAAGAGCCGTGGCCCGTAGCCGTACGATCTGCAAAACTAAACATTCACTACATACAAACTATTACTCTACACAAGACCAGTCCATTCTTTCACTTTGCTCTTCAACAATCAACTTTTTAGCAAAGACATAACACGTGCACGCAAAATGGATCTGGATTTTGCTCTGGATTTTGCTAAGTGGCATTGTTCCCTAATTACAATGGTTAAAATGGGCCTTAGGGCTTTGGACAGATGACCAGAAGTGGTTAACGCTCGTTAAACCCTTTGAAACCCTTTGATGGTTAAAACAATGTAAAACAATCCAAATGATCGTTCAGGGACCCGTAACTCCGGAATGGATGGATCTATCGAAAAAAAGTGGTCCTTTTCAGGATGAAGCCCAGGGAAATTTCTGGCTAAGATCATGTTTCAGATTTTAGGTAGGTGCAGTAGTTTTTTTCTGAAACCGTGTCACACAGGAACAAGAACAAGAACAACCACAACAACAAGAAGTCAACACTTTTTAAATTTACGTGTGGCTCCGTACGTTTACTCTTGCACGGAATTGCATAAAAGTTGGTATAAACTTGCGAAAAGTTGCTATCTACTATCTGGCCAAGTTTGGTCGAAATATACTGAATAGAAACGGAGAAATTAATAGTTTTAGTTTTGCTGGAAAGAGGAATTCAATCATCAAGGAGCGCGGTAGCGGTCCTTATGTAAGCCTCAGCATAAACTTCCATGTTAAACGTCAAACTTTGAACTCCTATAGTCTCGCCCAGAATTGACATAGACCAACGAAATTCGGTATTTGGGGTCGTGTCGTAACTATTTCACCACATTACAAATTTTAATGACAACAATCAAACCGTTCGGCGTCCACAGCATGACCATTTCTTGTTGTTCTTGTTGTTGTTGTTGTTGTTGTTGTTGTTGTTGTTGTTGTTGTTGGAACTCTTTGCCCTCACCTGGAGACCGAACCACTGAACCGATTTTCAAGTTCTATAGCTTAAAACGTAGGTCTGGACAAGGCCTAGGGCCTTTCGCAGGCTATTTTAACGTAACTACAATATTCTTGACACGGAAAGCCAAATGGGCTAAAACATTTGCTCTCACCTAGAGATCGAACCAATGAACCGATTTTCAATTTGTATAGCTTAAAATGTAGGTATTAACACCGACCAGGGCCTTTTGAACCCGATTTTGATGTGACTGCAGTATTCTCGTCGGCAGAGCAATTATTATTGCAGAGCACTGGGCAGAAATCATTAATGTTGATGTTGGGACTCTTTCTCCTCGCCTGGAGATCGAACCACAGAACCGATTTTCAAGTTCTGTAGCTTAAAACGTAGGTATGGACAAGGCCTAGGGCCTTTCGCATGCTATTTTAATGTAACTACATTATTCTTGACTCGGAAAGCCAAATGGGTTAGAACTTTTGCTCTCATCTAGAGATCGAACCAATGAACCGATTTTCATCGGCAGAGCAATTATTATTGTAGAGCACTGGGCAGAAATCATTAAGTGGAGTAACACATTTTTGCAGAAATTTTGCAGAAAACATAAATTTGGTACACAAGTCCTTCTTAACAGTAAAAATCGAACCAGCCATGGACCCCAATGAAATACCCAAAGTGGCATCAGTTGCCCCCCCCCCCC
>JAHWFP010262304.1:0-17385 GCA_023313725.1 Lithobius niger
TTTAGTTTAGACTCTTTGCTTTGTTGATTTAGTCTTTATTCTCTCACGGCCTTTTAACAATCAAGAGGTGGATAAGGAATAAAGTTGATATCTAAATTATTTGCCAGCCTACACACTAGAACTTTGGCGTACCACCGGATGGCGTTGCGGGGAGTTAGGCCTATATTTACGAGGTTATGCCTTTAGAGCAGTAGTAGTAACGCCATAGTCACTGCAAAGCTCGCATCTGGAGCCAGTGGTTGAGCTAAATGCAAGAATGAAGTTGAGCTAGATACAAAAGGAGGTGAAACCATTAAAGCTGTGAGAGTTCAAGTTTCTGTGGCCAAAAATAAAATTTTAATGAAACATTTTAATACAAATTTTTAACCCATTGAAGGACGTCTATGCTTCATGACTTTTGTTTGAGTATCACAGGTTAGCTGCTGGATTCGACCAAACCTTTTCACTTGGTTTGGAAACGTCAGCGATAACCACTGGGCTGCCCTCTTTACTCCCCTAACAAAGCTCGCAGTGTGCTTGGGATTCCCCCCCCCCGGTCTTGTAGATGTTTTTAAACCACGCTACCCTGAGAAAGGGTTAAAACCCAAAACAACGTTCCAACATTGTGTTCGCCATTGTTGAGTTCTCAATTGAAGTTGGATTCTTGTTTTCTGGCTCCATAAGTCTATAGTAAAAATAGGCGATCTTTCACTTTGTACGTCTTAGGTCGAAAGCTTATAAAAGAATTGTAACACTGTACACTATTATTCGTATGTAAGGATTACAGCCATACTTTTGCAACAAAGGGTCAGGATACATGATTTATTATATAGTTTTCTACGTATCGTCCGATCCGCAGCGAGGAAGTGTTATCTCCAGGATGTAAAAACTACGCAATAAAACGCTTGAAACCTTACTGCTGTATGCAACTATTATACACGTAAATAACATAAAAACCAGAGCCCAAATTCCAAAACCTTTTATGCCTAAACAAGGGAAGAATAATGTAATGCTACACATATTACTACTTTATTGGCTAAATTTTTGTGTTTTTCAGTCACGTCATCTACTTTCCGTTCATACCCTACTGATGATATATATCATTTTCCAAGATTTTCAAGCACTTTTCCAGGCTTGGAATTTCATTATTACTTTCCAGGGCATTTCCAGGTTTTCGAGGACTCGGACGAACCCTTAATTACATGTAAAACTTTGCAAAACACACTATAACGATTAATTTTTAAACATTTGCCAGCGAAGTAGAATGCACCAATCATTCTGATCAATCGTGTGCAAAAGCAAAATGATAAAACATTAGACTACAGCATTAAAGTTTCACGTGGACTAAACAGTACAGCAACACTGCAGTATCTGAAACCTTACAGGAAAGTTTATTTGTATTCCTTTGCTGTTTTGACTTCGGATCAGTTGAAACTTAAGAATTATTTTCTAATTCGTGGTAGTTTGGCATATCATGCACTTTAGACTAAGCTTGTTTTAATGTTTTGCATCTTTATCAATTACGGTTTGCTGGAAAGATATACTGTAGAAAAACCAGTACGGAAACGAATCCTTTAATCTTCATTCTAGGTCTGCAGCAGAAATTTTCTGATTGACATTGTTTCATAATAACAATGTTTAAACAATCAATTCAGTCGTTTAAAGCTCCCTAACCCCTGAACCACTTGACCAAATAGAAAAGGCCATATGAAAAGGGCACATCTACAGAGCAATACCTGTAAAATGAGCTAAGCAGTATTTTTTTTAGGGCAAGTGTTCGACCTAAAGAGCACGTAGTAGAAACGTGCCGTGCTAAGAACAAGCCAAAAACTAATTTATTTCAGCTCAGGTCGATTTTAACTGGCATGCTTGTTGACCAAGCCCAACAAAGCTTACAACCCAAATTTTACCGAAAAATATTCACAGACGGCGGTGATATTACGCGTCAAAATTTCGGCGTTAACATAGGAGATTGAGCTCAAACCTTACCGGAATCCCTTGCACTAAAGGTTACTGCCTTTATTATAGTCTGTTCCACATTATTCTTGCAGAAAACTAACTGTATGATGCCACGTTTCCTTGCACTACGAGTGCAAAAACATGTGGATATCACAATTGCAGACTCCACACAGTTACTGTTAGAGTCTACGAGTGGGATATTTACATGATTTGCGCTCGTAGTGGAAGAAAATGTGGCGTCATACAGTTAGTTTTCTGAAAACATAACGTGGAACAGACTATAGTACGCGGATTAGGTAATTATAGTGCCACCTGAGCCAACAATACATCAGTCCTTTTTTGGCAAGGTTTTGTATAGCATTCTCCCTATTGTTGGGTGGTGGTTTTTTTTTGTTGTAAGCTAAAATTTATTTAGCTGCGAGCGGTATATCACAGTACATTATTATCATATATCAAATTTAATGTAACAAAGCACTTTCATCTAATAAGGCATCAAAGCTAAAAGTAAAAAACAAAAGCATTAGAGCTCGTATCCCCAACAGCTGTAAAGGTACACAAATAAAAACGGATTAGAGTTCACTCGAACGAAACGATCTATAATTTGTACACCAATTCTAGGGGAAAATGACTGTTTGCTCAGTGGTTATGTCAGAAAGTGAACACAGTTTGTGTTCGAAATGTTTAATGTTTGCGTGCGTCTGTATGTTTGTGTGAACTTAATTTGGGTGTCGTACAGGCTTTTAAATATTTGTCTGTGTTTGTTGTTTTATATTTTAAGTACGTTTCCTGTGAGTGGCTAAATGTATATTTTGTGTGCATTTATAATTTGTGAAACAAGCATACTCCTAATTAAGTCAGTTTTTTTTCCTTTCTGTGTGTGTGTATTTTTCATCCTTTGTAAGCGATTTGCTGTTTACGGTGTCTGTTTGTATATATTTCACATTTTCGTTCCGTTTCATGTGCATGTGTATGTTGTATTTTTTGTGCGTATTTTATTTGTGTGAAGTATCCAACCGATTTGTTTTTTTGATTAGTGATGTTCATGAATACGTTTGCATGGAGACTGGCATGTCACAATCCTTGTTCCCTGGAATTGGAGTTCAAATTATAGTTCGTTGCGTTCGAGTGAACTCTAATCCGTTTCTATTCGTGTACCTTCACAGCTGTGAGTATGGGGATACGAGCTCTAATGCTTTTATCTAAACGGCGAAGCCGTTTTTTGTTCAGTTAATTTGTTGGCTTTTTTCGCTTCCATTTTATTGTAATTGCTGCGGTCTAGTCTAGCATGTGGACGGTATGTCCACTGTATACCCAATTTTGTTTGTAAAAAAACGAAACATCAGAAACGCGTATTTCTGTTCAGGTTCTGCCCACTTATCCCCACGTTTGTTTTTTTGATGGCAACACACTAGCGTGTGTCTATGTATCAGCTGATGGGTAGTTGATTCTGCATTGTTGCAATCAGATGCAGTATTATGGCAAACAATCGCGGAAACAATTCAACTAATTTCCAGAAGTCTGCATTGAAGTAGATAAATCATTCAGTCATGTCGGCCGTCCAATTAAAGACCTATTAAAGACTTTGCAGCATACAGTTTGAAACAAAGATCAAATCGAAAACAAAGACCATTTCATTTTGGTTCTCGACAACGAGTGAATATACAGGGTGGACCACAAAAATCTGACGACCCAGCATTTTCGAAGTCAAACTTTTCTAAACCAGGAGAGGACAGAAATCAAGTCTAATGAAACAGGAAGATTTCTACCTTCTCCTGATTCTGAGGGGTGCTAACTAGGAAAGTTGGACGTAGAAAATGTTGGGTTGTCAGTTTTTTGTGGACCACTCTGTATTTAATGGAGCCGCCCCGAAGCTACCACGACAATGTTACTTTTCCCATGCCCGAGCATAATTGCGTCTTGTTCGAGGGAGCTACAATCCGGTCTTGTGCGCCTCACCTATTGTTGCCCCATTGCTACATGTAACAGCATTGCATTCTGGGGCCCCTCCGCCGCCTGTCCAGTGTTTTTTCTTAATTCTGTGAGTAAACGAACTCTGATAAGCACGACGTTCCGGCTGTGCTAATGAACACTACCCCACATTCTACCAACATACCAATATTGTAAACAATCAACTCCCACTTTTCATGTCAAATGTACAATATCCACCCAAAACCCAAGTTTCCAAAAAGGGTCGGCCTTTGAAGGTAGTGATATCATTCAACCAGTGAAAGGCCGCCAAGGTTAATCCTATTAACCGACTTGATCGCACCGACTAACGCTGCAATAATATAACACAATTTCGACAGGATGTGGAGTTTAACCTCTCCCACATGGAATTAAAAAACAAGGAAAACAAACTAACGCAGACGAGACCAGCTCATGCATGCCGCCATAGCAGTTTTGTGTCTCGTAGCTTTCGGTTTTAGAAGTCCAAACAAACCGGAAGTGACGAAACACAAAACTAAAATTGTGGCGTGCGTGAGCTGGTCTCGTCTGTGCGAGTTGTTTTACTCTGTTTCGTTTTTCCTCATATTGGGGGAAGTTAAGTTCTGATTTCCGTCAAAATTGTGTTATACTATTGCACAGTTTCTTTATGTATTTCTTGCTTTACAGTGTTGGTAATTTTTGGTCGCAGTGGCTAGAGCGGTCAAAAAATTAAAGCCAAATCTTTATGTAGGTTGCTGGTGTTCACCAGGAAAGTGATTCAATCCTTCACCCAGTGATTCTTAACTTTATAGAAGCCTAAAATGTCCCTTGTGGCTTGTCTCACAGGACATTTCTATGTTTCTTAATATGATTACTAATATGGTGTACTAACATGTATCTTTTTTTATTGCTTCATATTCTTGAAAATGAGTTACGTCTAACTCAAAAATGTCGACGAGTTGTGTTTTTCCATTTGCTCTTTCAGAGGTTATTTATTTTAGGTTATTCTCTGAATTAGCAATTCCCTCTAGCCTTGTTTCGTCCAGTTCCTCTAGTTCAGAATGCTCATAAAACTCCTATCCTTGCTTTTGTGGATAGGTGCTTAAAAAATGAATCACGCTGAATAATTTTTTACATGAAGAAAAAACAAACCGGCTAAGCTTCAGGTCACATGCTCTCACCATTTCTTGAACAGAAAAAAATAAAATGACTATGTAGTAGAAGGAAATAGTTTAATTACAAGCTTATATTGGTATTCACAGATATACATATCCACACGGACTGCATAAGTTAGCTCAAGCCCTTCGTGGATGATTCAGATGAATCACGCGGCATAATTTTTAAATGAAGGAAAAACACTTGCTCACTTGCTCTCACCTTTCCTTGAATAGACAAATAAAATTACTATGTAATATAAACAATGAGTTTAGTTGTTGCGGTAATCATGGCACAGGTTTGTGAACTTAGTAAAGGTTAGCTAGTCCTCTGCGGTTTATCAGTGGTGAAAACTTCGACGTTTCGTGGTACCGGTGCAAAAGATATGTTTCTGCAGTCCTGCTTTGTGCTCTGTAAAGAAAGAAGAAGTTTAGTGAAAAGTAGCTGCATTAAACTGAAACCACAATGAGACATGATAATTTAAAGCTTAGATAACTGAAGAAGGTGATCTGAACCCTTCCAGTCCGTGCCGACCAGGGAAGTGTTAAGGCCCGTACACGTCACAACGTCACCTTCTCCGTTGTCCGGCTCCGTCGCCGGCAAAGCAATGCTGCAAAACGGAGAACACTGCCACACCTGTCCGCCTAGAATGCTTGCTGACCCCGTTATTCCCACCTCCCCCAAGTAAAAAGGATGTAATCGTCCGAATGCAAAACTGTATAGGGCACTGACACGACGTAGTATTATTGTGTCTAACTCTATGGTGGAGCCAGTAACTGGGTTAGCTGCAAGGAGCACTGGAGGGAGAAAGGAAGATCGTCTTATTGAAGCCAATGCTATTAGACTGGATTTCTTAAGCCTATAACGGAGCGATTTTTGTTGTTGGAGAAAACAACGTTCTTTTAAGCCTAAGAAATCCGCTCTCAAAGCACTGTCTTGACTAGAAGTGCCGTTGTTTTCCGTTAGTGCACCTTGTGGCTATTACCTCCAAATGGTGTCTCGTAGCCAATATGACGTCACTTGACGCTGCTCTATTGGTACGCATTGGATTGGGGTCATTCTTGCCACGTTTTCGATGGTCGAGTGTGCAGCCCCATCTTTTCCTCAAGCGCCAAGAGAAAGACACGTGTGGCGCTCTGCGTTTTGAATGGCTGACGGACAACTCCACTCGTCCGTCGGCCGGAGTTATATGACATTTTTCGAAAGAGTCAGACACGTATCGGAGGCTCGGCGTTGTTCGAGAATCAGCCAGCAGATTTAATATTGATCAATCAAAGCTAGTCAGCGAAAAAACTCCCATTGCTAGCCGTTGCGAAACCTGCCCTATAAGAATGACGTCAAACGCGCTACTTTTATCGATTTAGTTTTCCATAAAATTAAGCAGACGTCTGTTCACAAGAACAACGAGTGACGACCTCAAACCGAATGTATTTACTCTTGCATTTGACGAAATCCGAAGCTCTTCACTCGTCTGTAATTTGTGGAGTTTTCTTCTCCACACGAACAGCTTTAGTCATTTATATACTAGCATATTTTATTTACATTTTCTGTGTTCATGAATATGCACTTACACATATCTTTTCAATTGATATCGTATGTGAACGAAGCGTTTGATTTAAGTTTGTTTAATGTCTAAGATTTTTATAAATGTCTACAAGAATAAAGTAACTGCAGCTTAACGCTTTTGTAGCTGGAATGAGTAAGTTAGATAGACGAATTAACAGAGTGGTAAGCTGGGATCGAATATGAAACCTCCGATTCTGAGTTAACACTTTTGTAGCTGGAATGAATAAGTTAGATAGACCAGTTAACAGAGTATTAAACTAGTATTAAAATAGTAAAACTAGGATTCTGGGTTAACGGTTTTGGAACTATATATAGGGCAGTGACACGACGTAGTATTATTGTATATAACTAACTCTACGGTGGAGCCAGTTACTGGGTTAGCTGCAAGGTGCACTGGTGGGGGAAAAGAAGAGCGTCTTACTGAAGCCAATGCTATTAAGCTGGATTTCGTAGGCCTAAAACGCGCAATTTTTGTCGATTTGTTGGCAATTGCTGACATTTTTAAGCAAGTGGAATCTTTATTTTCCAATTACAACCTAAGCAGCATAAGGGATTGGACAAAACAACGGTTTTTTAAGCCTACGAAATCGACTCTCAAAACTGGCTTGACTCTAAAAACTGGCTTGACTAGAAGTGCCGTTGTTTAACCCTCCATATTAATCTAGTGCCCCTTGTAGCAATATGACGTCACTTGACGCTGCTCTATACACTGAATAAGAGGTAAACCAGGATCGAAATAGGAAACCTACGATTCTGAGTTAACGCTCATTTAGCGTGACTGAAAAAGTTAGATGAGTTAACAGAGTGGTAAACCGGGATCGAAGTCTGATTCGGGTTAACAGTTTTGGAGCTAGACTGAATAAGTTAGATATACGAGTTGAAAACAGACGTAAAGCGGGATCGAATGTGGAAACCACCAATTATTGATGATTTACGCTTCTGTCACTGGACTGAATAAAGGCAGCCACTTAAAGGCACATAACTCCCTCCGGTATATTTTAACAGCTTCACTCGATACATTACCGGAAATAGTTTTATATAAACTGATTTACCTTTCATTTGCTGGTCTAAGGGTACGATGCAGATGTCAGTAGTGGCGCGTTAATGTTATTAGGCTTGTTTTAAACGGCTCGGTCCGAGCGGTATATAACTCCCGCCACATCACTGGCAAGCCGCGGCCCTTGAGGAAGGATAATTAATCCTTCGCTCACGTTTGCGACTTGGTCGTACGATGCAGCGGCCCCGAAATTAGTATGACTAGTGTCATAGTGCAATGCGCACTGCGGTCGTTTGAACTATATTTTAGCGTAGGTGATGCAGAGTAAAGCGGCCTGAACGGAGGGATTTATGTGCCTTTAAACGTTTTGAAGGATAAATAAATCGGTAAATCGGGAATGAAACACAGTATGTCCCAAAAGTCACTTGCCATATGGAGGTTAGCACTGATGTTCGAAGTGTCGTCTGCTGACAGCAACACAATGTCTAATTCAGCTTTCCACTCATCCCTGATGGCTGCAACCATACGTGGAGTTATTCCACAGATTGTTTGCGTTTGGAATGGTCCTGATGTAAACGAAGGACACTTCAAAAATCTGCACTAACCTCAATATTATGGCAAGTGACTTCTGGGACACACTCTAATTATCGGTTTAATGATTTTGTAGCCGCAATGAATAAACGTACACACCTAGACGTTTTAAAGGAAAATAGTTAACACAGTTGTAAATCGGGATCGAACCTTCATTTATTGGCTATAATACCTTAAGTGCTTCTAGGAAATCGATCATTTATGTGTTTTAGCACGAAATTCCTTTCTAGATTTAATTTCCCTAGACAAAAGGTCGAGGAACATTTGTTGGAAGGGAGTTTTTTTCAAATCAATGTTTCTCCCAACTCATCACATCATCCATGGTTCGCACAATCAAAGGCTAGTCTTTAAGAGAGAATTTTTGTTTTGTTTCCGCAAAACGAGGACCATGGTCGACTGAGGCTGCGTTCATGGAAAAAACCCAACGACTAAGCGGACGTCGAAAGCTTACGCGGTGAAGAAAAACAAGCAGTTCGCCGAGCCGCGTGTTGGCTGTTGTCTCCGCGGCCCGCGAGCTCCAAATCGCTTTTATGTTTATGGCCGTTTTGAGCGGAAGCTTAAAGACAAACGCGATGCTCACTCGACAAGATACGACGGTATGCGAATCAGACAATGTGGCGCAAGCCACACAATATAACAGCACGAGAAGCTTGGCGGTTGTTGTATTAGAACAAGCACGTGCCAATTATTAAATTACGGGCAGGCTTTTGCATCACGGAAACCAGCGAAGTGGCCGCTCGTAAGCGGCAACACTTGGTCCGCCATTTTCCTATCCCAGAGTGCAACTCAACAGACCTGGCTCCCGCGGCCACCGCGGCCCGCGTACGCGGTGCGCGGCTTTTTTCTAACTCAAACAGATCGGGAGACATCGCGCGGGATGAACGATTGGCTCGTGCCTTCCCGCGTGAGCTTTTGACGTAAACAAACAAGCGGACGCGGAGAAGTAGCAAAATTCCTTTCAAACGCCGCGCCACGCGTCCTCTCTAGGCGTTGCGCGCGGTCCATAAACAAAGCCATACACTGAAGAGACCCCGGCTAATCGAAAGCGAAACCGAATTACACTGATATAATTCCCCTGCAAATCGAAAGTGAAACCCTAAACAAAAATCACTTCGGAGAATCGTTTTGTGGAAAGAAAAACAAAAATTCTCTAACCGATTTCCACTCGTGCTTCTATGAAATTTATAATTTGTGTGTTTTATCACTCAACTCCTTTCCAACAAATTTCCCTCGACCTTCGGTCTCGGGAAATTAAATCTGGAAAGGAATTTCGTGCTAAAACACACAAATTATCGATTTCATAGAAGCACTCGTGGTATTATAGCCGAGAAGTCTCCTAAAGTGCCAATTCCATAAATCTACAGCTCCACTTACGCTAAACCAGCTAGCTATCCATTATCCAGGCTAGCAAGACCAATCTGGCAAGTGTGATTTATTATTATTATTATTATTATTTATTTCACAATCGGACCACAAAATGATCCATACATATATCAATAAATGATTTGAGTCGCGAAGATGCATTCTAGCTCGAGTGGTTTGTCACTTATGTCGAGCAAAATAATTGAGTTTTGAGAAAAAGGAAGAATGCATTATTCAGCACAGAGATACGAGGTATTGAATTTTGAGAAAAAGGAAGAATCCATTATTCTATTCAGCACAGAGATACGAGGTGAAGTACAAGGCACAAATTCGGATACATGCCAGATTTCGGCTTTATTCCAAAAGCAAAAGAAATCACTTAGTGGAGTTGGACCGGCGAGGAGTCAGGGATAGCTGGAGGGGGTAGCAAAATCACACAGCACTCTAGCCCGAGTTTAGTTAGCTAGCTGACTGTTGCACAAGTGGAGCTGGGCCCCAAACTCCAGCCCAAACTCCATTTACACGAGTATCGCGAGACCAAAGCTACAATGCGTGGACTAGCGCAGCAAACTCCATACACACGATACGCGAGCTTCAACGTCTCGCCAAGGCAGGCGGGCGGGGCCATCTCGCGCTCTTCTACTGATCCTAGAAACTTTCAGTGCTCAGCTCGCTCTGCCGACAACCAATCAAGATGAAGAGTCGACAACGTGTCAGACAAGATAGCGACGTTGAACAAGCCATTGCGCATCCCTGCACTCGATCGGGTTATCACTCAAGTTTAGGAAAACACTTTCGTTGCAAGACAAACAAAATTAATCAGCACATAGAAGTGTAGTTAATAATCAGGGCCACCGAATGGCATGCGTTCTAGGTTCAAATCGTGATGCGCGCTATTATTCGTTTCCGTTCGAAGTAACCACTAGAGCTAAATCACCGCTAGATACGGTCGTTCACTTCCCACAAAAGTCGGGAAACTTTCTTTTCTTACGTAAATCTAGAGAATAATCCACCGGTTTCGAAAATGCTATTGTACGAATCTGAAAGTCTTGCAGTAATCAGCTATGAGCAAAAAAATATGCGTTCGTTTTAGGCCAATCGGAGCTGCACTAGCATACTGTAGTGCTAGACAAGTTCCTTAAATGGAATTTGAGGAGTGAAAAGCAAGAACTATAGTCAGAGGTCAGCGAAAAAAGAGGCACTCTATTCCGGATAACTTGGGTAACTGGCTTGCAGACCTCGCGGAAATGGATTTGGGGCTTTATGCACGGCCAGTCTCCTTGACAACAGCTACCCAAGAGAAGTCACGACGTTGTGATCGCCACAGGGATCCAGTCGACCTTTGCCATTTTAGGCTTAGCAGAAACGTAGGAGATGAACCCGCCTGTATTGGCAGCACGGCATAGCACACGCATGGCACGTATTGCTTGTTATGCTAGTCTCTTCAGTCTAGAAGGCTTTCTTCCTGCTAATGTTGCTTATTGACTGGTCTTGCCTAAAATGGTATTGCAGCTTATTGCGGTTGCCATGCTGACTGCACACGGAATGGGACTAAAGGATCGTATACACACCACAACGTCACCGTCTCCATTGTCTGGCTCCGTCTCCAGCAAAGCAACAGTGAAAAACGGAGCCAAACCTGTCTGGCAAGAACGCTTCCTGACCCCTTTATTTCCACCTCCCCCAAGTGAAAGGAATGTAATCGTCCGAATGCAAAACTATAGGACCGGTACACATTGAGTTGGGGTCATTCGTGCCACTAAAACGGATTTGGGCGAGTGCTTGTATTGCTACTAGCTATGTACACTTAATTTTAGGATTATTCTTTTCATTTTTCGTAGTTGTCGATGGTCGGGTGTGGAGCTGCCATCTTTGTCTCCAGCGCCAAGAGAAAGACACGTGTGGCGCTAAGCATTTTGATTGGCTGACGGACAACTCCAACCGTCCATCAACCGGAGGAAAATGAAATTTTTCGAAACGAGTCGGAGACGCAACGGAGGCTCTGCCTTGTGCCGCAGGCTACATTTGAGGCATCAGACGACGAACATGCCGGACAAAACGGTGCGGTGTGGCATGGCCTTAACACCACTACCACAACCATTTGAGTCAAATCACGTACCCTAACCCATCGAAACTAGCGTCGTCGAAGCTGAAAGTGAAGTTCGTTGATCACCCTCGATTCGTGATACATGCAGAAGCTATCTGCACAACAGTGTGGTGGTGGTGCGGCGAATCCGTCTGTTCTGTGTTTGGTTTTTCGGCTTGATGTAAGAAACTTGTCCCCAAGCGAAAAAGTTCAAGATTCCATAATTCAGTAGTGCTCGCGCCACTAAGCTGCATCACAACTTAACTGATCATCCTGTACATTTCTAAAAATCAAGGTTTCTAAGACAAGAAAACCAATATAGCTTCGAGACAAAACCAAGCAATACGAAGATCGGCGGGTAAATATTAAGAAGGACAAGAGGATATTAATCCTTATCAGAGCTTGGCTGTACACATTGTCCGTAGGGACTATGGTTAGAATGTAACTTGTGGCAAAAATTTTTTTTTAACAAAGTCAAATAATGAATAATTTGGAAGTTCAATTCACCATAAAAACCGTCATTATTGTGGTAATTTCAACAAACTATATTTGGGATCGGAGTAGCGTTTGATGATATATTTAACAATAAAACACTCTGAGGTACCTCAAAGAATAATAGCTGAAAGAAAGAAAAAGAGCCAGCATAGTATTAAAAAATAAATAATAAACATTCCTAACTCACAATTTGAGTTTTAAGTTTCATCAAAGATAATATATTGGAAGAATCCAAAGACAGCGTCTAATCCAATTCCATAGCTGATAGCAAGGAGTAAGTTTGTCCCATTCAATACTGCTGAAAAGAAATTATGAAAAGAAAAGTTTTTTCGTTAATACTGTAGTGATGCGATGTATGAATGTTTCGCTGTCGAATGATGCTCCCGAAAAAAGCAGATGTCGGCGTATTTTTCGACTTACTCAGTTTGTCAGTTATTCGACTTTCATACTGTTTACTTGTTATTCGACTCTAAAACTATCAGTTAATTCTAAGATTATAAAAACCCTCGGTCAGTTTGTCTGTTATTCAGCTTTCAAACTGTCATTTTTGCCCATTATTTGACTTTGAAACTCCGTGTCAGACTGTTTTGTCAGTCTTTGAAATTTCTGTGTCAGTCTAAACGGGGACTTTGAATGTTTCTTTTTCGACTTATAAAATTGTTAGTTTTGTCTGTTGTTAGAATTTGAACCTTTCGCTCCATTCATTATTCATTTTTGAAACTGTCAATTTGTCAGTTCTTGGACTTGGAAACTCTTCCTTGTCAGTGCATCTGCTCATACTTTCAATTCTGGATCACACTTGGGGAACATTTGATCCAATAGGTGATGGGGGATGTTTAGTTTTGAGAACTGGAACATACATTTCTTAGCACATGTCCGTACTAATTCGAGAACAGTGAATGACACACTTCCCTTAATTGGTTTTAACTCTTATTTTCGTATTTCTTATAAAAACAACTACTAAATGAGTTTTCAGTAACCATGCGCAATGGCTGTTTGCCGTGACGTCACCATGAGTTAGCCAATGACGAACGAGAACATCGGCTGTTTGGCCGTTGGATTGGACTAGCCCAATCACGTGATATGCACGTCACAGCAAACAGCTATGGCGCGTGGTGTAGGTAATTACTTGCTCTTCCCGTAATTCTGATTTAAACAAATTTGGGTGATGTTTTGGTAATTACTTGCTTTTCCCGTAATTCTGATTTAAACAAATTTTGGTGATGTTTTGGTAATTACTTGCTTTTCCCGTAATTCTGATTTAAACAAATTTCGGTGATGTTTTGGTAATTACTTGCTTTTCCAGTAATTCTGATTTAAACAAATTTGGGTGACGATTTATAAATTACAAGCAGTAGTATGGTCTGAAAGATAATTTTGCTTATTCACTGTGTCGGGTAATTTTTCTTCCTGTAATACAGTAACTCCCCCTTTCCTTTAATCCTCTCCCTCCCTTTTCCTCCCATCCGCTCCCTCCCCTCTTCCTTCCAGTCCTCCTACCCGCTCGAATTTGGCTGTGTAGTTGAATTAAATTGTGCCCTCCCCCTCTCCCTTTTTCAAGATTTTTGCAAAAATTGATTCGGTCTCCATCCCAAACAACAACACTGACTGATGATAAACTAGGACCGTCGTCACTCCCACTATCGACATAATGGATCGGACTCGGCTTCATTTGCTGTTTGGCTGGGTTTCCCCATTCCCTCTTCCAAATATTTAGTTTCAAATTCAGAATGCTCAAACATTCCGTGAATTGAGCATGTGACGTAGTTTTAATCCACACAAAACCAAAACTGGTGTAAGGAAGCCGTCAAGATTCCGCAAAGTGTCGGCCTTTGAAAGAAGTGATATCTTTCAACCAAGGTAGCTAGATAGCTACTTAGCTAGACCGTATCACCAATACATTATTAATCCATCTTCCTCTCTATGAATGGTGGACACTCATCCCATAAGTTTTAGTTTTTCTACCCGAGCCGTTCATTAAATGAAATTGGCCGACACCAATCCAGACAATAAAAGTAAAAAAGATTTTTAAAAATGACTTTTGAAAGCACTGCATAAGTAAACCATAGGCCTGTGTTCTTGAAATAACAACTTGCACGTAATTATTTTTTTAAATGTTCGTTTAAAATAACATTGCATATATACTAAAAAAAATTTTTAAACACAAAACCTCCCCCAGTAAATTTTGCATTTTGCCTTGTAATTTGTAAACAATAAGAGACTGCAGCTGGGGGTTTAGACCATTGGAAAGCTAGTGAAAAAAATCTTAAAAATTAATAATAATAATAACCTTTATTCAAAGAGTGTTGCCGAAGGTCTATAAAAGTCCTTGTTTGGCTACACATTTAGACAATTTCACAATCAAGATAAAGAAAAATCTATACAACAAAATTAAATCACACAGTATGGTAAAAAATATAAAAATAATAATAATCACAGACACAGAAAAAAAAAAACAATAATTAAAAAATAAAACTATACCTTAGTTGTTAATTAGCCATTCTTTTATGGTGTATACAAATGGTGTATACAAACGTCAAAATCGGTCGACATGAAGGGAAAAAATCGTCAATTTGGTTATTACCGATCTATCTGGGTTTTATCTACCGAACCGATTTCTACTGATATTGCTAACATCGGTAAAGATCGGATTCGATAATCAGGATCGACGCAGCCTTACAAAATAAGGTTTTACTTACTTACAGTAAACAGACGCATACATAACTGCTAGTGAGGCCGCCTCTTCATCGTCACCAATCACACTTAACTGAAAAGACGTCATGTTTGATCAGGAAAATTAAGCAGAAATTAAGAAACTTTGACCTGCCAAAACAAACTTTGCCGGAACAAACTTTGACGTCATTAACAAACTACGACCTCCTTGTTGTTTGACTCCAGGCTCAGTCTGTCACCCTTATGGTTCCTCAACCCCATGACCGATTCCGAATTTGTTTTTATAAACCTTGTCCAGAATCCCATGCTACTGCATGCATAGTTTGGTTCGGGTAGTCCTTGTGGTTCTCGCGTGATACGCGGTTTAATTTTCCATGGGGTGTGATCATAGCGGAGCTTCTGGACTCTGGAGGAGTTATATAGTTACAGCCACAATTTCTGTAACCACATATTTTTTCTTTACCGAACAATATTTCTCAGGTGCATTTATTTTGTACAGTAAAAACAAATTTGCATAAAATATCAAACTACTCCAAAAAACGTGCATGTTGCTAATTACCTATATTTATATTATTTTTACAACCAGCTTTAAAAAAGTGTTTTAAAAATCTAGCAAGTAAAAAATTTGAAGAATTATTTCCCTTTTCATTGGTTTCGCCGATGGTTTCGACGTTTGTAACATTATTTTCGATGAGGTAGGGGCTTCCTGTAACGCAAATGGGAAGAGAGGGGGTTGAAACAAGCGGATACAGCGACTGCCTATATAGTCGCACCGGTTTTCTGACAGTTCCTCCAATTCTAATGTTGAGGGGCAGATTATTATCATGCACTACAACAGCTATCTATATTATACTAATCTAAAAGCAGTAGCCATCACAATTGCCGGTTAAAAATGTGTTAGCTTTTAGGCCTATTTTACATTTTAGGCGTAATTGTCAGCTTTTAGGCCTAATTTTAACCATCAGTTTTAATTTCGTAAGTAGCAGCTAACGGCGATATGGATTGTGTAGTAAGCCTATTCATTTTTGCAACACGGTGCGCCGGTGCGCCTACAGGCACACAGTTACAATGTTACAACGTAACGAGCAATATAGCGTATATAGATCAGTGGTAGTAGGGAAGTATCGAGAGAGACGCTGTTGATGAAGCCAACAACGACTCGCAGCAACTTGACGTTGCCATGGTAACATGATTTTAGGCCTAATTTTCATATTTCGACCTAATTTTAAAAATACAGTTTTAATTTCCTAAGTAGCAGATAGGCGTAATGGAGAATTTAGTGCGACGGTAAGCCAATTCATTCATGCAACAATGCGACGAGACTATTTTAAACGAAGCTAAAATCCATTTGTTTTTATTGAGTGTTCCTTAGGATTTTAATTCGACGATCAAATGTTATTATTTAATTTAGTTACGTCGAAGAATTCTATTAGCAATAAGGAAGTAACGATGTTTTCATTTGCCATGTTATTTAACTAACTTCTCACACTGAATCTAACGTTGTAAACAATGGTCGTCAATATCTGGTACCGTTGTGAAGTTGAAAAAAGCGACGGACGGACAGAGTCGTTGCATTAGTCTTCTCAGCCGGTACGGCTGTACAGAAGACTAAAAGTAGCAAATTTGCGTGACGCATTTGTGTATGGCCCATAAGCGTAGTCAATTTGTATCAAATTAATTTATAAAAACAAATGGCTTATTTCTCATGTTTTGTTTCTCTTTATTAGTTAAGCCTATGTCGTGACAGCAAATGTACGCGACTGACGTACGAAATTGTTCATGATGGTCAGGGCTTTGGTCCTAGCGCTATACAAACAGCATATCCTTAGCCTAGCCTATAATAAAAAAAAAAATCATCAACCAGAAAAAAATATACACACACACACACACACACACACAAAAAAGGAAACAACTCACTTTCGTGCGAACTCTGGTATTTCTTCACTGCCACCTGTGTGAAAACCATAATAATCACCACGACGAGGGTAACGAATGCGCACTGAGTGGCCCAGATGAAAACCCGACGCAGAATGATAATGAAATACTTAAACCATGGTGTCAGCGACCTCACGGAGGAGAGAAGTTGCTGTTATGCAAACAAACAAACAAACAAAACGTGGTAATCAGCAAACCAGCAAACTGAGAGAAGAATACTATAGAGCAGTGACATTTGCCGCCATATTGGCACCAGATTGGCACCAGTTTGGGTTTTGGAGGGCATAACTACAAGGTGCACTACATAAAAATGGAGGTAAAAACAACGGAGGAGCGGATTTCTTAGGCTTAAAATAACGTTGTTTTCTTCAACAACAAAAATCGCGCGTTTTAGATCTAAGAAATCACTCTTCACAGCATCGGCTTCAGTATGACGCCCTTCTGTTTCTCTCTGCAGTGCCCCTTGCAGCTAACCCATTAAAGCTAAAGCATAGAGTTACATACAATAATACTACGTCGTGTCACTGCTCTATAAGTAACGAATAAAAACTATAGCTGTATCCCCCTTTGTAACATACGCCAGTCTAACTGGTTCCCACATGCGCGAGCAAGATACTTACGAGGCAGCATGAAATGAAAATGATTCCCAACCGCTCCCCCG
>JAHWFP010262307.1:0-10984 GCA_023313725.1 Lithobius niger
GGATGCCATGGCGGCGCACACCTCTCAATTAAAGACGAGCCCACTACGATTCTTCAATCGGTTTCATTTTAAACTGTAAGTTTAATTAGAACACTAGTGAACTGAATCAACATTAACAATATTCAGCACCGTTTGGCAGTTTTACGATACGGGAAGCCTTCAAACCGTTTAGTCTCGGCGTTTTGAACATTTCGTTTATCCGACTGCGACGTTGCCACATAGCACAACTGATAAGGATGAAATATCTAGATAGCACAGTCATTGCCCAAAAGTAGTTTTATGAATTTGCGCCCCCCTCACCTCCCCTGACAATAAAAAAAAATGTCATACAGTAGAAGTTGTTTTAAATATTTCTCCTTCCCCCTCCCAAAAAAAAAATACTAAGCATTAAAGTCATGAACGATTGTCCAAACAAGTAGCCCAAGTCTACGCTAATTTCGCATGCCGACATGACTATACAAGCTTGTTATCCAGTTCGTACGAATGAGATCAGTGGAGCCGCGTGCCTACGTCAGTGATCTGTAGAATAATTTGTGGAAGTTACCAGTCATTGGTCGGTTGGTGGTGACATCAGCCGCTGACGAAGGCTACATAGTTCCCAGTAATTGGTCGGGGATGGATGACGTCAGTCGGCTGAAGAAAAAATAACGAACCTCGTACGTTTGCTGCGAACAAAAATCTTTGATTATTTCTATAGTTTGTTCCACGTTATGCTTTCAGAAAACTGACTGTACGATGCCACCTTTCCTTGCACTACGATTTCAAAAACATGTGAATATCACACTTGTTGAGTCTACACAGTTACTGTTACAGTCTACGAGTGGAATATTTAAGTGTTTTTTGTACTCATAGCGGCAGGAAACGTGGCAGAAAAATTACAAAAAATTACAAATCCAAAAACCTTCTGGAGAAACTTCTTATGATTTCTGATTCATTCATTTATTTATATTCATCCATTTTTGACTTCTGATTAATGCTGACCTTTCAGAGTCAGAATCTTGGAGACCTAGTTTCTAAATTTATTGACTTATATGCTTGAAACCCAAAAGATTCTAGAGAAAAAAACAGAAGTTTGGTTGTCGTAACCGGGGTCATACCATTGAAATTATAAATAGGGTCAGTTTGTAAATAAGCCTTTTGTCATTACTTTTCTTAGTCACCATGGACACCGCCATGTTTCTTCTGTCTGTTTTTTTTTTAATTGTTGTTTTAATCTGAAATTGCTGTTATGCGCTTTATAGGGCATTAAGAGTAACGGCGTCAGGACTGAATTGTTTGGGGGGGCCGACAGAGTGCACGTTTGGAAACAAGAGTGGGCCAAGGATTTCTTTTTCAAGGCAACCACGTTTGGCACTTTTATTCCGTTTAATCCAACCGGAACGTAACGTAAGCTTCAATGTAGTACAATTTATTTGTAAATACGTAAAATAGTTTCAAAGCGGAAGTATCACAGCTGGAACGTCTTAAATTGTGAACCTGATTGTTACCATATATCGTCCTATGGAAAACATGGCAGCATCTCAGTTGGCATTCTTTTGGCTGTAACTACAACGCCCTCGACTGGCGGAAAGTGGCAACAGGACAAACAAGCGAATCAGCAGCATTTTCGGCGGGCGCAATTGGCCAATTTAGTTGTGTTTGCTATTTTTCACCAACGGTCCGGCCAGTACTGTAGTACAGCCATGATCCCGCACCTGTGTTGACAAGGATGGCAACGGGGGCGCGGCTAGATACTTCTCAATCGCTTTCGCCTTTTCCGCACTCTTGTAACAATGGAACAGTGTAGGGTTACAACAATGGTTTTCGGCGTTAGGTGCTGGGATCACTGATCTCTGGACTCGGTGCTGGGAGCATTGATCTCTGCCCCACCCCCTTTTTTTTTTACATTGTCAAAAATACGGCAAAACGAGATTCGTTAGTAAAGTTTTATTAATGATAATTAAACCACTGATTTTATATGATTAATACGTTCACAGAAACACCAGCACAGATTAAATATGATTCTTTAAACATCCAGTCAATTAAAATTTATGACCACACTACGACGTTGTCGGAAACTTAAGGTTGCACTTTGAAACTGTAATGTATATCTTATCGCACCATATACGTCATGTTTGGATGTTCTTCATATGTTAACCATGGATACTCCATGGATACGGCAAACACCTGTGTTGTAATAGTCTAATAGTTAACCATGATCACATGTTAACGATCACATACTTTTGTAAAAGGACACGCTGAGGTTTTTTTTATGGGGACCTTTTCTTTACCCTTTTTTAAGCTTTTGTCTCTTTTTTATTCTTTTAAGCCCTTTTTTGTCCCTATCCAGGCCTTCTTTTTGCCCTTTTTGGCCTCTTAGGCCCTTTCTCTGGGGTGCAGCACCGGCCTTTATCGGTTCATATTTTTTGGAGCGTATTATTTTCCTTCAGCACCATGCCGACTTTTTTTTCCGATAAAGCAGGGGCAATGTCCTCCCCCCTGCCCCCCTCCTGTGCACGCCATTGCATGTTTAAAATGTTGTATATATAGCAATGCTGTCAATAACCCATGTAACTAATTCCCCCGCATTACTCATTAATATTATTTCCTGGGATAGCTAGGTTAATCGGCCATTGGGCCTATACAGTACTATTTTGCAGAAACGTTTGCTTTAATTGTTCGCTTTGAGTTTCGCTGCATTTGTCTTCACGGAACACTTCCGTTCAGTAAACAAACGAAATACCCAATGCATCAACGTTGCATCAACAATCACTAGCAATCGTGCAAATGCAACAATCAGTCAAGGTGTGGTATAACAAAGACGGCTCGTGCGGAGAAGGCGAAAGCGGTTAAGAAATAGATTCTTACCCGCTTCCCTGGTATCATGCTGAGTCCCTCACGCTGCGCATCCGCGTTGTTGTTGGTTCTCAGCACTCTGGATGCGGACAAGAACCTATAAAAGTCAGTGGGATAACATAATAAACTCATACGGAAATTACTTTGCCATTTAGATTCACGTTTAATGATGGAATTGTAGCTCGCCGGCCAATGCCAGCGGCAGAAGAAAGTTATTCATATCACCATGATTTGCTTCCTACGTACGCCTGTCTTATAACAGCCACGCACAAGTCGCCATCCGCGCATGTTACCATCACACCGTTTCGCGACACTCGGCGTAGTAATACAAGGCCAACTAAGATAGTAGCTGCGTTCCTTGTAACGAGGAATGCAGCTACTATCTCAGTTGGCCTTGGGCGTAGTAGACGAAGCAGCATGAACGCAAAAATTGTGTCGTCACAAACCGGAAAGAATTTCGTATTTTAACATCACACTTTATAATTTTTTAGGCAGGTATCTTACTAATTTTTTCGGCAATCTATTGGCATAAATAATTTTAATTTTTACCGCATTAGTCTTTTAGATTTTTGACCTCGTGGTAATTATAATTAGCAAACGATTAAAAATTAGTACACACAGCGATGAAACGTCGTGGTTGTTGTAAGCGCAAATGATCATAATTATAATCGCAGGATGCTGCAAAATTATTTACAATATTCCACAGGAAATCTCGTAAGCGCAGTGGCGTAAACTACCTTATGTTGCGCCACCCCCCCCCCCCCCCCCTGCAAAATTCCAGTGTGCGCCCCCTCACCCAGGAACCCACAAACAAACTTATGACAAATTAAACACGTATATTTTTATATTTAAATTTTTTAATTTAATTTTTACTTCACATGTACTTACTTCATCTAAATTTATTTACCTAGCTTGTGGCACTCTATACGCATAACATTGCCGGCCTTTTGAACCGCTCTTGCGACATAGCACTCCTGAGGTAAATCTTTATGATTTTTAGTTTCGAAAACTATCATTCTGTCAAAGCAAGAGTTACTGAAAGCGCAAGGAACAATAATGTTCAGTATTAAAGTTGTCCCATATTGCTCTAATGTGGCACTATCACCGACTGAAAGTCTGCAGAATCTGGCAACATCTAGCGCTATCTAGTACTATCTAGCACTTGCTTTCACCAGTCGAAGGTATGCTCAACGGTATTTCTTTCAACGAAACAACCAAACCACGGCCTCCTCAATTCTTGAGTGAAAATTTTGTACGTCCTCGTGCACCTTGGATCAATCCGTAAAGATTTAACAATATTACTGTCGCTAGATGGCACCACGGTATTTTCTTTCGGTTTTCTATCGGTGATAGTGCCACTCTAAAGGAAGCAACAATGCAACCAACAGCAAATTTCCGTTTCTTTAACATGTTCAGTAATTACAAAAATGTTATTACTAATGTTATTAATTTATTGCTCGTTAATTAACTCGGAAGTTTTAACAACTTTATGAGTCATAGTTACAAACAAATCAAAATATTAATTATCAGCATTACAACAAGAACAGCATTAGTATTTAACTATTTATTACAATTACTGTACTGTTATAAAAATTTTAATCTGTTGCATTAATTCAGCTGATCGCCGCAGATTTACACGATTTCCCCAACTTTCTGATATTTTGGCTCGTCATCAACATGTCGCTAGCTTTCGCTCAGCGAATATGATATCCACCCAAAACCAAAACTGGTATAAAAGCAGCCGCCAAGTTTCCAAAAAGGATCGGCCATTCAAAGTAGTGATATCGTTCAACCAGGGAAAGGCCGCCAAGGTTAATCCTATTAGCCAAGTTAATCGCACCTACTAATAGTTCGAAAGTTAAATGAAAACTAGAAGATTGCTACTAGCGGTAGCAATCTTCAAGTTTTCATTCGTCCAAAGTATTATTCCGTACGATTACTTTGGCTAATAGGATTAACCTTGGCAGCCTTTCCCTGGTTGAATGATATCACTACTTTGGAAGGCCGACCCTTTTTGGAAACTTGGCAGCTGCTCTTATACCAGTTTTGGTTTTGGGTGAATATCACAACTTTCATAGGCCTGTGAATACAAAGAGTTCCACTGTCTAATAGTCACCTCTACTTTTTTTGTCTGGGGTGTCTGTAAATTTTCTAATTCATAATTTTTACGTTTGCCATTGTCCAATTAGCCGTTACACAGTCTACTAGTGCGGCCGCCTTTTTTTCATCAACATTCATTTTTTAACTACCGTGCAGATGTGTAATAAAGTGCCACGTCAACAAGAAAGTGGTTTTCAACAATTTGCTATCTATGGGTTTTGCCAATAGGCCGAACCATTCTCAACTTAGTCACCTCTTTATTGGTTTTTGGTTTGGTTTTAATTTTGTTGTAATTTGTTGTATTTAGTTAGTTTTGGTGTGTTGATATCACTACTCTGAAGGGCCGAACCACTCTCAACCTGGTAGCCTCTTTACCAGTTTTTGACTTTGTTATTACAGTTGGTTTATTTTTCGTGAATTGAACGTGAATACAATTTCTTTGCAACGTTGTTTAGATTTATCGTGATACACTAGTGTGTGTCTAGGCACGCACGATACACGTTCTCATTGTCTGAACTTTGGCCGTCCAATGAGAGACGATGCCGACAATACTAACAATGGTTATAACAATACTTTCGTACTTATGCGCCATCCCACGCCATCCTCGTTACACACTTAGGCTCCAAAACATAAAAAGTACGCAGTTCGTATTGTACTGCACCCATTCGCCCAATTTCATAATTGGAAGCATTCCCGTTATCTCAGTACCGATGAATAATCACCCTATGGAAATTAACATGGGGATGAGCGGAGTAGCTAGTAACACATTTTCAACGTTATTGAGGGTCACATTTTCCATTGAAAGCAGCTTAGCCGGCATTCCTACACGAGTTAAATTTTGTCAGGTGGGTCATTGCTCACGATTTCAACACAATTTAAGCTTATGTACTGCATTATTATTTTTCCCCAAGTACCTGAAATGTGCCCAAATATGCTTCAAGATATGACACTGACGCAATGGCGTCGCGCTACAATGGTTTACAACCTCAACAATTGAATTGATGTGATGTTTGTTGCCTAACTTGGCGCGACACACTAGCGTGTGTCTAGATTATGCCCATATTAGGGGAAAACGTCACCTCCGTTAATCATCAGTTTTTTCGGAAACACGAAGAGTTCTGAGTTGCTGTTCCCATATTACGGCAATAAAGTTAGTTTCGTGAATCGTTGGACTTTCACGCAAACACGAAGATGCTATTCGGCCAGGGCAGGGATCAGAGTATGTTAGACGTGGTGTATCAGCAACACTAAAATGTCGTTTAGGCCTAATACAAAACATCTACACCGAAGCAAACGAAATTACAGGTTGGTTGACGAGATGTGATGGGGGCTAGTAGGCTATCACTATACCGTCCAAATAGAGTTAAACAGGGTAAATAAGGTAAATAAGACAAATAAGGTAAATCAAAATTACTTCGTAAACCGAAAAGCGAATTCTTAATTCGAAATTGAAACTATAAAACGAAATTACTTTGAAGAATCGTTTTGGGGAAAGGAAACAATTCTCCAACCGAATCCCACTCGTGCTACTATGAAATGTACAATTTGTTCGTTTTAGCACTCTACTCCTTTCCACATGGGGTATTCGGGCCGATCATTTTTGCTTTACTCCCTCAATCTTGAGATAATTTTTGCCTTAGCCCCTTCACACTGCGATAATTTCCACCTTACTCCATCCATACTGCGATAATTTCCACCTTACTCCATCCACATTGCGATAATTTTCGTCTTGCTTCCTCATCTTGTAATAATTTTCACCTTACTTCCTCCATCTTGCGATAATTTTCGCTTTAGTTTCTCCGTCTTGCGATAATTTTCGTCTTAGTCCCTCCATCTTACGATAATTTTCGCCTTACTGCCTCCATTTGATATGATTTTCGCCTTAGTCCCACCAACTTGTGATAATTTTCGCCTTACTCCCTCCACATTGCGAACATTTTTGCCTTGGTCCCATCAGCCTGCGATAATTTTCGCCATGCTACCGCCATCTTGCGATAACTTTCGCCGCAGTCCCTCAATCTTGCGATAATTTTCGTGCTACTCCCTCCACATTGCAACAAGTTTCGCCTTACTGCCTCCATCTTGCTATGATTTTCGCCTTAAGTAATTTTCGCCTTACTCCCTCCATCTTTCTTTCGTTACAACGTGGTATTTCATTCGAGCAAATATCAATCGAGCCTAGTTAAGTAAGGATAATTTTTCTCAGTCACGCGTTACATTCCCAAGCCGGAAAAAAAAATACCTTGTGCAAAAATAGTCGGTGTATTTTCAGTTCGGGATGCAACTCGTGATTATCTAAAAATAATTTATATTAAACTAGGCTCTTGTGGTATTCCTAATGGTAAAAAAAGACAATTATTATCTCAGTGGCGGACCAAATGGTAGTATAGTGCAAACCGACTGCATTATATTTGTGGAATATCCTACATATCCTATATATATATCCTATATCGTGTATTTTTTTGCCACGTACGAGAACGTTTCATTATTTACTCAAACGTTTGTAAATGTTGCAAAACCTATAGTTTGTTCCACGTTATGTTTGTAGGAACTAACTGTATGACGCCACATTTCCTTCCACTACGAGTGCAAAAAAACATATGAATATTCCACTTGTATACTTTTACAGTAACTGTGTAGAGTCTACAAGTGTGATAGCCATATGTTTTTGCACTCGTAGTCAGTTTCCTGCAAACATAATGTGGAACAAACTGTATATATCCGCATGCGGAAAAATGGGGAGAAGACATGTACTTTTAACCATAATTCAACCATTCCCATATTTTTTTTTTTTTTTTGTAGTATCGACCATATTGTTTCTTGTTGTCTCGTCTCGTTGTTACACTAAACGAGATATTTTCAACTTTTCTGTTAGTTTTTAGTAATTATTGTCATGTTCAATTCAATTCAATTTTTATTACGAGAGAAGGTAAGCCCCAACGCTATGCTCTTCACTCTACAACTTAAAAACTAGCTTACACTACCCTGCACGCCCAACACAATTACCGCCCAGGCAAGCCCGAAGCTCTGCGTTACCAATATAGCCAACGCAAACCGGCAATATCTTGCGAAACAAAAGGTACGCACGCTGGACATCACGTTATGTCACATCCGTCAGAGGACAGGCCAAACGTACAAAGCTCTAGGAAAGGTTATTGTATATGGCATGTGTTCGTTCCAACAGGTCGCTGCAATTCTCAAAACAAAACACCGACACCATCAAACTACCAATTATAGGATCTTTACAATTCTGGAAGGAGTAACTGTCCTTTCCCTGATGGTTTTAAATGGCGGCCACCAAACCGGAAGAAGCTACATCATTAAAAACACGGTGTGCTTGCATGCGTGTTTGTTTACATACTCCTCCGGAAGTACGGCCATAAGAAGGTGAGTATAGCGCCACACGAAAGATAATTAATACGTTTCAAATAGGCTTGTTTTCGTCACTGTAACTTAATGTTTTGACCCTCAAATGCGCGAAAAACTACCGTGAAGACTGTTTCATGACATCAGAGGTTGAGCAGACATTTATTGTTTGGGGAAGTTAATGAGAGTGGTAAGTTACACATACTTCCCCCGCTCCCCCCCCCCCAAAAAAAAACCTAAATTGACTACATATTTGGCATCATATGGCACTTAGATCAGCAACACGACATGCAGATTTCAAAACTGGTTGGCATCAACTGGCAGGACGCACAGAAAAACGAGACCAATAAATTTTAAAAGATTGTCAATCATTCGTGTTTCTGAAGCACAGATTGAGCGAGCAAAGTGAGCGTTTTCCGCGCCTAGTAGACTTTTTCAACGTAAAACAAGCCCTCTTTACTGTAGCCCGTATGGATTTCGGGCATTTTAGGGAACGAGATGAACGAGTTAGTCACCAACAACTGCATTTGGCTTGCGATTTAATAAACACATGTTCACCGATTTTATATCTGCTCTGGGGATCAATAATCCGTATGAAGCATGATGCAATGCCATTAGATTGAGCAAAACGAAAGTTATGGCTATTCTGTACGTTCACATGTAAAAATTTTAATAATTAACTTTTTTTTTTTGGTTATGGCATTCTTGGTTGAATTAAAGAAATACAGATGCAGACCATAAATAGAACCCTTTACCTTTGAAACTAAAGGCCGACTTCATAGCCATACTGACACGGCCTTGGATGAATTCGTTAAATCCATACAGTATCACACGAGTAGAATGTAGAATATATCTGAGCACTGCTGTCGTAAATTAAACTTGAAATTAAACCTAAATTAAACTTAAATTAAACCTTGAAATTAAATCATCTGGAATGAAGTTTCAAGCTGAAACACCAAAATTATCGATATCGTAAAAACATCGATAGCTATTATAGCTGAAAACAGAGTGGCTGTAGAATTAGGGATTACCTGGATTCCCTTCCAATTTCTTTTATTTTTGATTATATGAAAACATTAGACCTGCATCGGAACTACTTTTTGGTCGACCGATCGATCGATACCGATACTTCTTGAGTACTGGGAGTCCGATAACAATAACAATATCGGATGCCGAGTTTTTTTCGTCAACTATTAGATATATGCGAAATTTCGCTTTAACAGCTTCATTTCCGTCTCTAAAGAACAATGTTTGAGAAAATTTTTCAGTTTTGTTAAATCGGCAATAAATTTCTTGCTCTCTAAGTGTCCTTTTTGGAACCTATTTTTGCTTTTGTGTGAAATAACTTGAAAAATTGATCTACAAACTTGAAATTAGCACCACTCGGGAGTTCTAGAAACAAATTACTATGATGGTGTACTTGAACGTCGCAAATCGGTCCATTTTTGGTAAAATTGTCGAAAAAAATGGGGTTTTACTGATACTTATACCGATTTACCGATACCGTGGTATATGTGGCAGCCTTGGAGAACAGCCTTGGAGCCCTGGTATATGTGGCAGTTCGTCTTGCGAAGGTCCAACAACCACGTCTAGGTCAAGAATTATTTAATGGGGGTGCAATGAGTAGACATTTTACGCCCTCTTTTTCCCTCTCCAACCCTACAATTTTGGTGAAAAACTAGTTACGTTCAGTATCGATAAAGCTAGCTTAAAAAATACGTGAAAAAAAAAAACAAGTAAATTTGTTATTAACATTTGTGATCTGAAACAGTCATTGTTAACGATTTTTTTGAGCGCCATCAAAACATTAGCGAACGGACTGGAAACCAAAGAAAAAAATGGAAGATGAATACCTTTTGAAGAGGGTAAACGAATAAAACGTCAACAATCACCTCACAAAAAAAGCATTTTAAAACAACTTCTTCATTTTTAACTCCTTACCTGCCGTGGACGAGCTTAACTCCAACAAGAGATCAACAAGACCAAAGTTTTAGTATTGAAGCATTGAAGTATGCATGAGGTGGCCAATACTATGGTGATTCGACAACAATACCAGGTTTCCTTAACAAGCCGACTTTAGACACGGCCGTGGCTGAGTCGGCAGAGGCGTGTGCCTCACGTTAAAGAGCTCTTTCGAGTTGTTAGTTCGAGTCCCGTGTCCAGGTTAGCACTACCTTTGTGGAGATAGACTGAAGATATAAAAATTAAATGGCAGGTAAGGGGTTAATCCACTTTGTACGCCCCTGGTAGCTATGCTTGACGAAACAGTTGCACCTCATGCACTCCCCCTCTCGGCACCGGGCTGCTCTTACATTACCATACGAACGCCCCCCTTCGTCTCAAAAATAAAATAGGTAGAATGAAGTTAAAAGCGCCTGCCTGCTCCACGGTGCCTTTCCTGTATGACTCAGTTTTGCAACATTAGTTCAAACATGTGTAAATGTTGTATTGTGTGCGCAGCGTATCTTGCGTCCTGCAGGTATTTTACGAGCGGCTGCATCTTCCTGGAGGGAGCGGCTTTAATCAACGGCCGCCATTGTTTTTGTAACCATCTTGGATATCAACAAGGCACTCTGCTACCAAAAATATGCAATCTATTATCTGTGTTCGCTCCTGGGGCGAACTCAAGATCGGCCGCGGACACTATAAATGCTTTTATTTTCGTGTTTTTTTTTTTTTTTTT
>JAHWFP010262317.1:0-12344 GCA_023313725.1 Lithobius niger
ATAATACTGCCAGTCATGATAATTCAGAATGTTATCACACTAAACTTCTTGCTGACGCTTTCAAGCAGAATAGCGGAGGAATTAATAGCTTCTTAGCAAAACTTAACTCGAGTCAAATAACTGAACCGAAAACTGTATTAGATTCAGCCAGGGTCGCTTCTGATGCGACAAACAACTCAAAAACAAAGAGTTATAACCCGAAACAACGACAACAAGTGGCTTGCAACATCTGTTTCAAAGTTGGGCACATTGGAGAACGTTGCTGGACTACCCATCCTGAGCTCAGAGCTGCATGGGTAGCTAGTAAATCGGCTAGTCAAAATGTCAGCCAAATGTCTTCTGCAACCAAAGGGTTAGATCCACCAGCCCCAGAGTTCCCAAAAGAATAGGACGCTCTTCTGTGGCTGGAGAGGCAGCGTCCGAACGACGTTCGCATTGGTACAGTTCCCAACCTGTGCCGAATGACCCAAACGACATTCCATGGGGGTCGCACTCTAATAAACCAAATAGACAAAAGGTGTTGTATAAAGAATTACCTGTTAGTATTAACGGTCCCAACGAACCACAAGCTACTTCTTGTGGATATGTAGGCGTACGTATTGGTGATGACATTGCAGATTCGCTAATTGATGGAGGAAGTTCCCTGTCATTTATTGACGAGGAATTAAAGGAGGATTTAATTAATCTTGGCAATATTTTTCATAAAAAAGAATTCCGTGTGCGGATGGCTAATGGTCAATGGACAATTTGTCAAGGATTTGTAAATGTAAAATTCCAAATTAAAACTAAAACTTTCACTCACCCACTAATTTTACTGCCAAACGCCATTCAGCCTGTAATTTTAGGTTCAGATTTTTTAACTTATTCGGGCATGGTGCTAAATTATAAATCAAATTACTGGTACTGGGCACCTTACTCGGGGTACTCGTATGCCCTACGTAGGAACCCTTTTCGAGACCTTCCGCCACCTGTTGGCACAATATTAGCTAATGCAGAACTTCATCCCAGCGAGGAGGAGATCCGTGCAAAAGTTGATGCAATCGAAAGATTAACTTCCGAACAAAAAGAAGAATTATTTTGCTTGCTATTTTCTCACAGGCATGTTTTTTCAAAAAGAACTGGTCTATTTAAACATTGTCCACCAATGACAATTGACACTCGCGGAGCTCCTCCTGTCGCAAAACGCCCATACCCTTTAAGTGCTTTAGGACGTAAAAAGGTCGACGAGCATATTGCTAACATGCTCGACCAAGGCATTATAGTTCCTGGGTTCAGTGAACATTGTGTCCCAGTGTTTCTTGCGCCCAGAAAAGACGGCAGAACACGTCTTGTTGCGAATTACACGTTTTTAAACGTTTCAGTGGCACGTGACCCTTTTCCATTGCCCCTAATTGATCACCTAATTGCTCAGTATCACCAGTGTAAATTTCGCAGCAATTTAGATATGACGGACGGGTATTGGCACGTTCCAATGGACCCTGAGAGTGGCAAAATTGCATCCTTCGTCACACATGACCGCCAATTTATTTGTAAACGTGCTCAGTACGGGCTCAAAAATAGCGGGGCGAATTTTTGCCGCGCAATGGCTCAAGCCATCGATCCAATCCGCCACCTAGGTTGGCAGGAATACGTGGACGACGCTGGATTACTTTCAAAGCAATGGAAAGAACACATGCTAGGGCTGGAGGCTGGCCTGAATATGATGGAAGCCGAAGGCTTATCTGGAAATTTTAAAAAATCGGAATTCTGCGTAAAAGAGCTACTTGTCTTGAGATATTTGGTAACTGACGACGGTGTCAAAGCTAACCCTGGTAAAATCAAAGCCTTACAGGCCTATCCGCGCCCAACTAGTGTGCACGAGGTACGAAAGTTCATGGGCCTGGCGTCCTGGCTGCGGCGTTTCGTCCATCGGTTCGCCGAAAGGACCAGCCCATTAACCGACTTGTTACGTGGTGACGGTCGAGACTTTCAGTGGGGTTCCCGTCAGGAAGAGGCATTCCAGGGCATTAAAAGTGCCTTACTGGATACCCCAACTCTGGCCCACCCTGACCCTACCCTGCCTTGGACCATACTGGCGGACGCATCCGGCTCTGGGCTTGGTTGCATTTTGGCCCAGAAGTTACCCGATAGCGATCAATACGTCACAATTGACATGGCATCAAGAAAACTCTCGAAAAGTGAGCGTCTTTATACTACTTCTGATCGTGAGATGTTGGCATGCATTTTTGGGCTTAAGAAGTGGCGCCATCTAGTGGAAGGTGGTGACATCACAATTTCTAGGGATCATTATCCTTTAATCTTAATGGACACGAAAAAGAACAACAGGGGGCGAATAGCTCGTTGGCTTGTCTTTTTGTCTTCTTTGGAGGCAAAACTCGTGTTCAGAAAAGGTTCAGAGAATTGTGCTGCGGACTCGCTTTCACGTTTGTACGAATCTGAGGCGGAAGCCGAGGAAGTGAAAGTGAGCTCTCCACTCACTGAAGTTAAAATTCCTGGCAGGGAATCTGTATACTTGTTTAACAATGATTGCTTTAACTGTAACATTGATGTAGAACAACTTACAATTCCCCGAATTGCCGAGGAAACTGCTAAAGACCCATACATGGCAACATTAACTTTAGCTTTGCAGGGTAAACCCTGGAAAGCAAAGACGCTGGCAATTCAGAGGTTTGTTGATAAATTCTCGCAAAATTGTATTTACGAGGAAAGTTCTGGACTCATATATCGAGAACTTGCTGAAGATCTAGAGGAATCATCAGATCTTAAGATTTTTGTGCCACGCTGTTTGCAGCGTCAAGTTTTGGAGTTACACCATTCAACTCTTCCAGCGGGACATTTCGGGGCTCGAAAGACCCTGGGGCGCTTAAAACGTGCCTATTATTTCCCCAGAATGAGCAAGCTGGTCCAACGTTTTTGTAAAACATGCCTCTCGTGCCAACAGCACAAAGGCCGAGGCGCACAGAATGTTGCTAGGCTTGCCACCATTCCTTTACAGCAACCCTTCCACACGTTGCATCTTGATTGGAAGCAAAATCTTCCAATGACACGAAGTCCCAGCAAAAACAGAAACATCCTCGTAGTATCAGATCTTTTTTCATCGTTTCTTATGGCTTTCCCGTGCCGAAAATTTGATGCTAAGAGCCTTGTCACCTTGCTAATTACCAGAGTATTTCCAATTTTCGGGCTCCCCCGTGTTTTGGTTTCTGATAATGCTGCAGGGTACACAGCGAGAATTACTAGCGAGATATACCGTAGGTTTGGTATAAAGCAGCGATTAACTACTTTGTACCATCCTGCGAGTAATTCGCCCGCAGAGCTTCAGTGTAAGAAATTGGGGCGACTGATCGCACAGTTCTGTAGCGAAAACCCCAGGGATTGGGATGAGAAATTGCCAATGTTTGTCATGAGCATTAACTCATCCGTTGATACCCGCACGGGTTTCACACCGGCCTATCTTAACTTCGGCCGAGAAATTGATATAGGCATTGAGCCTCCAATCCCAGAAGCTCTCGAGCAACCCGTACCCCTTTGGGCTGCTACCCTTAGCAACAATTTACGTCGCGCAATAATGAAAGTCCGTAGGATACGACAGTCAGACAGACAATACGAATACGCCAAAATCAATGAAAAGGTACCAAAACTCCAGGAATTTAATGTTAACGACACTGTTTGGGTAAAATCTCATTTTCTATCCAAAAAACATGCTTTCTTTGCTACGAAATTACAGAAAAGATGGATAGGTCCATTTGTTATTGTGGAAAAAATTTCACCCTTAGTTTATAAGGTAAAAGAAGTTTCCACTGGTTTAGTCCAAAAAGGATACCAGCATGTAAATAATTTACGACCGGTCGTTAACGAGATTCCAGGAGAATTTGACTAATGAAAGTTTGTAACTTTTGGCTTTTAATAACTAGCTCGAATTGTCTTAATCTGAATTTGCGAAATTTTATTTTGTCATGTTTTGTCAATCTAAACACCTTGGGACTTGTACCTGTGCAACCTTTTATTTATACCTGGTTTAGACACTGGCACCTAAAATCGTTCATGTGCAGATGAATCCTTACAAAAATTTTCATTTTGTTTATTTTGTGTAGACTCATCAATTTCTGTTGATCAAAATTCGCATGAACCAATTTTCACTATTAAAAAAAGCATGGAGGCCGACAAAAAAATTAACCTGCGGTCATTTAAATCATGCTATTAGCTCCCAAACCACGAATTTTATGCCCTCCCAACTCTTCCCCAAGGCACTTGAGCGGTATCGTATTACTCAAAATAACAAGCCGAAAAATGAAGCAATCACTGTTTAATGCGGAACGGCCGAAAGGGTGGGGGAAGTCGCTGCTGGCAGTTGACACCGCCTCGACCAATCCGTCATTGCAGTCTGTGAATTCTTTCCAGCTATGAATAATTAAGTTCAAAATTACAATTGTCTTAAGCGTTAAATCGCGGATTTTAATGTTGCACTTTTTATTCATGTTAAACTCCTTAGATTCAGGCAGATTTGCCATTCAAAACAATAATTGACGGCGTCAAATCGCGAATTTTCGTTTGGAATAGGTTAACTTGAATTTTCGGAATTTTGAGCTTGATATCGCCATATTGTGGCGGCAATTTTTTCTTCATATTAAGCGTAGGTGATTTTAAAATATTACAAGTGCCGTGGTTCAGAAGCACCTACCGTAACAATTAGGTTCATACTTTAGAGTCCGTTAGATGCTTATTGGCGCCACATAGGGTTTACTAAAAATTCATCAACAGCTTCCCCAACTAAAATAACTAAACCACTTTTTTTTTCTTAATTTTATGTCCCGTTATTATTTTATGATTTGGGCGAATTCAATGATGCCTTGCGTTCGGGTTTGCAACTCCCAGCATCTCATTCGTATGCTCGGTTGCCACCGTCACCATCACGGTAAAGGAGGCCTATATTTAGGAGAAACCCGTGGCCCGCTCTGTGACAGGTCATGAAAGCTCTGTAAAGAGGTTGGTCAGCCTGATTGTCCGCGTTGGGAAATTAATCAGCACGTTAACCAACAAGGACCCAGTGCGATGGGCACGTTCTTGAGATGTTACGCAAAGTTGACAAGTGATAACCCTTGCTGAAAACAATTCCCACTTTTTCCCGCAAAAAAGAAAATTTGCAGCTTTCTGCAAAATTGCTAACCCTTCCTTATAAACTAAATGCACGCCAAAATTTGCATGCGGTTTTTACCCTTAACACGTTAGAATAGATTTTTCATGTTTCGACAAACTACAATTCCCGATCAATTTACACTTTGCCGATTTTTCCTGTCATTGTCCACTTGATGGCCTAACTGCGTTTCGTGAGTAAGATTGAATAATACCCCTGACTTTCGTTACTTTGAAAGAAAATTTACCGATAAAGGAATTTGTCAGCTTACGCTACTTATTTAATAAATGTATGTAACATTAGCATCATATTAGATAACATCATGTTGTAATTTATATCTGAACATGCCACTAATTGTTTGGTAAACCTCGACTACGGCTGCCTTTTCAGGCCGCTTCGCAAACCGCCTGTAGTCTCGGTTTACGCCATCAATATTACTGTATAAAATTTGCTCAAACACAATTCGACAACTTTTATTTTTGCTTTCACGACAAAAAAATCTTCTTGACGGGGCCATTATCATGTCATCCAACGACAACATATCCCTGTCTACATCCAACAATAACCAGTTGCTCAACCATTTGTTTTATTTCATTTTGTAACATTGTAACGATTGTCAGTCAGTATTATTTTCCACCAAATCAATCTCCCTGAATCTCCACTCAAGATTTTTTCTTTTAGAAAAGGGAAAACAAACCATCGGCACTCACGCATATTACCTTTGATTTAATGCGGCGTTACAGCCATTTTTACCTGTTTGCACTTTGCGACAGTCCCATAAGAGGGAATAGTATGGAGAAAATAACCCCCTTGTAAATAGTACCCCATTTTAAAAATGAATTCTCAATGCGCTTGGGTAGTAAATTTAAATTGAAAACCTCACGGATGAAACACGAATTTTTTTTTAGCTGTTCTGTCTGGCGACCTTGATGTATTGAGATGCGTAAAATCTCACCTAAACATTTTACTAAATAAAATCAGGTCGACCACTTGAAATCATTTAATTTCTACCTATCACAAAAGCGCAGTTGGACATTACGCCTAGGTAATTTTTATTTTCTTTTTAGGTGGAACTGGTGCACCTGGGCTTCTAATCATATTAATGTAATATACTATGTAAGATTATTCATGAATTGACACCAACATTGTTATTGTTCATTAGGTGTTCTTTATAACATGACCTATAATACTGGGTTATATTTTTCATTTTTGCGCCAGTACATCTCTTATTCAGTTCATCCTTAAAATTGTTTTTGGTGTCGAGTCTCATAATTGATATATGTTTCTTTTCATGTCAAATTTACAACAACTCGATGGATGGAACCATCGAAATTTTTTTTTTCGGCCGGGGGATTATGTTGCGAGTTTAATCCCAGATTTCGACGTTGGAATTTTACCACCCCAACAAGGTCACAACTGACGTCATTGTGAAATCTCCCAAGACCGAAGCCCACCTGACGTCAATTTGTAATATGCCATTGTCGAAATTTAATACTCAATTGTTAGTCGATAATCGATCTGATCAATTATTGTAACAAAACATAACACTGATTTGTCTGTACGTAATTCAATCAATTGTAACGCTCGAGCTCGTTTGATCATCCGCCGGGTGCTCCTAACAATTAGCTATTAACCTAAAATTCCATTCCGGCTCCAACTCTCCAACTCCCCGCATCAAAAGGTAATTTCGGCCCTAACATAAGAAATTTTCCGCAATTTCCCCCATCCCCAACTTAAACTCAAACTAGACCCATCCTGTTGTCAGTTCATGACTGCAACCCCGTTACAACTTAATTCAGCTGTTATCAACTTAACCAAATTTTCCCGAAACTTGCAAATCTAAATTTCCCCAAGTTAGCCTAATGCCGTTGACGTTCCATTTAAGGCCTTAAGCCTAGGTTAGTGTCGCCCAAGAATTTCAGGCGAGCCCGAGCACTCCATCGCTCTCATGTTAAATTAAAACCAACACCAAATCTGAACCACGACTACTAGCCTTAATCCATCCGCTTAAGTAAATTTGGAATTCCTGCAACCCCTAGACTACCACCACGGCACGTTTTAGAGCTTGTCCCTAAACTGTTAGGCCCTTTAACCCTACACAACTGCTTATGCCTTTTATGCATAAAAGCAGTTTTTTAAATGCAATTGGCTGAGAAAAGGATGGAAAAGGGGGCATGCATCACCACGACTCGTGGCTGTTGTCCAATGACGTCACGTCCCACTCGAGTCGATTATTCAAACTGGTCAGGCGTTTCACTTATTAGCGTCAGGCCAGAAGTGCTAGAATATCAGTCGAGTAACCATGATTGTTGATTAGAATACGTCCCAACAAATTGTAGACTTTAAGTTGAACAGTTTATAATTAAATCGTATCCATATGAAGGTTTGTAGGTCCTTGACTAAGAATTTTTGCTAATTATGTTCCCTCTGGAAAAGAAGTAGAACTGGAATTGGACCTGGTAGTTTCACGTTTTGACAACAAACGCACGGAAAACGGTATTCTGTCGTTCGTCTAGGGCGGCCGCGAAACGACGGAAATAAATGGCGGCTGCTATGCGCTTTGTCGGTAACTGACCGATTAATCTACGCATATTGATAATTCGGGTAGTCATGTCGAACAAACAGCGGCTCTTGTTAATCAGGTATTAGCTTAACATTTGTGTACTAGCAATTCGACTAACGTGCGAGTTCGTTTCGCCAACAACGGGTAGTGCGTAGCTGTAGTATGGGCGTATAGAGCCCCGACATTTTCCTCGGTTCGTTGATGGCTTTGGAAGGCACAAGCTGTACGTTAAATAAAAGCAGAATTCCAAAGCTATATAACTAAGATCGTAATGTTTGTTTGATTGTTTGTGTGTGTGTCGCCAGATTACCGAGATTCCCACTCTTAATTTTTATTTTTATTGTTCGTGTGTCCGCACTGGGAATCTCGATAATCTTTTTTTCTTTGTTTGTTTGAATAGCTTTCAAACGGAATCGCCTCTATAATGAATGATGGTATTGTCGGCTATAATACCACTCGTGCTTCTATGAAATTTATAAGTTGTGTATTTTAGCACTCAACTTCTTTTCCAACAAATTTTCCTCGACCTTCGGTCTTGGGAAATTAAATCTGGAAAGGAGTTTCGTGCTAAAACACACAAATTATAAATTTCATAGAAGCACGAATGGTATTCGGTTAGAGAATTTTTGTTTTTCTTTCCGCAAAACGATTCTCCGAAGTAGTTTTAATTTATGGTTTCACTTTCGATTTGCAGGTGAATTATCAGTAGTAATATCTCTACAGCTTTTGTGGATAATACGGCTACTGTTTTCGCACGAAGCCTGTAACGTGACATTAAAACTAACGAATACTAATTATTTGGCAATTATATCCCGAGCGCGTAGCGGGAGGGGTATAATTTCCAATTAATTAGCATGAGTTAGTTTTAGTCTGGTTACAGGCTGAGTGCGAAAACATTTTTAGCTGTATTATCCACAAAAGCTAGAGGACTGTTTTAATTGGAGTATATCCCAATTCAAAATAAATAATAACAAAAGGATTAAGCACATTATTTGTGTTTATATTTATAACGTAATGCTACGTTTTATTAGCGTACCAATTTATCAGATCATAAAATTATTTGTCTCTGACGAGAAGTTATAGGCGATGCTGCTGTCGGCTACTTTTTCCTGTTAAACGCGCTGCATCAACCAGGCATTGCTGAAAACCGCCGAGAGATGGCACTGTATGTGTTCCAATACAAATTTGTAATCGTTTGCTAATAATTACCATGGGATCAAAGAACTAAAAGACTAATGCGGTAAAAATGAAAATTATTTATGCCTATACATCAACGAATAAAAATTATAAGATACTAACGTAAAAAATTATAAAGTTTGATGTAAAAATACGCAAATCATAATGAATATGTTGAGTTCTCCAGCTGGTATATATACGAGTCAAAAAACCGTGGCTATTAACTTGTAGTTATCATCTGTTTTAAGCATATCTTGGCAAGTTGTGCATGCGTACAACGAAAAGGAAGAAATGGTGTTATCGAGGAAGAGGGACATTACCGAGGATGAGGTGGTGTCATCACCGCTCATACCCCTCTTCCTCGATAACACCATCTCTTCCTCTACCATCCACCATGGTAGTAAGGGGGATATAATCAGTTATAATACCACGAGTGCTTGTATTAAATCGACAATTTGGGTGTTTTAGCATGAAAATCCTTTCCAGTTTTAATTTCCTGAGACCGAAGGTCAAGGGAAATTTGTTGGAAAGGAGTTGAGTGCTAAAACACCCAAATTATACATTTAATACAAGCACGAGTGGAATTCGGTTGACAATTTTTGTTTTCTTTTCCCTAAACGATTTTCTGAAGGAATTTCGTGTTGGGATTGGGTTTCGATTTGCAATCTTGATTTCGACATAAAAAGTAATTTTGATTTACGGTGTTTAGTTTTGTTTATAATGTTTACCTTTTATGTTTTGTTGACGATGTTTAACTCTTATCTGGCGTAGCGTTACCATCCACCATCGCATTTCATCAATCATCCTGTAATTTCGTTCGCTACAGCCGGCTACGGCATTGGCATTTCGTATTAGGCCTAACCGCATATTTGTTGTTTATACGCCAAATGAAAAGTATAAGCAGCTTCGTGCTTCCGGAAAAAACCGACGATTAACGAAGCTTACGTCATTCCACCATCGCATTTCATTAACCAACCTGTATTTTCGTTCGCTTTGGCATTGGCATTTCATATTAGGCCTAACGTAATTTTTATGTTGTTGATACGCTAAATTAAGTGTATCTTAACCGAGAAGTAGCTTTGTGGTGTTTCCGTAAAAACCCGACGATTAACTAAGCTGACATCATTTCTCTAATAAGAGCATAAAACAAAGCAGCGTCGTCTAAGTGAGATATACTGTATAGAGCTGTGGTTCGTTTGTCAGCGCGCATTGAGAAAAGCTTCGATCTGTATAATTACTGAAGGAGGAGGACCGCTGTCGGTTTCGGTTTCGATGAGCCGGGGTCTTCACATTGTAATTCGACCATGGTCCTCATTTAGTGAAAAGAAAACGAAAATTCTCAGTCTAATTCGACCTTGGCGTATAGTTTGTAATAAGACTTTATTAAAAGTTCTCGGCTATAATACCACTCGTGCTTCTACGAAATTGATAATTTGGGTGTTTTAGCACGAAACTCCTTTCCAGTTTTAATTTCCCGAGACCGAAGGTCGAGGGAAATTTGTTGGAAAGGAGTTGAGTGCTAAAACGCACAAATTATACATTTCGCAGAAGCACGAGTGGAAATTGGTTTGAGAATTTTTGTTTTCTTTCCATAAAACGATACTCTGAAGGAATTTAGTTTTAGGGTTTCGATTTCTTGAAGGGTTTCGATTTCGATTTCCTATTTCATTTTGATTACGAAGTAATTTTGATTTACGGTGTTTAGTTTTTTGTATAATTTACCTTTTATGTTTGATTTAAGATATTTAACTCTTATTTGGTGTAGCGATACTATCCACTACCGCACTTCATCAACCAACCTGTAATTTCGTTCGCTTCGGCATTGGCATTTCGTGTTAGGCCTAACCTCATTTATATGTTGTCGATACGCCAAATTCAGCGCATCCTCGTGTTTCCGTAAAAAAAACGACGATTCACGAAAGGAACGTCATTGCTTTAATATGAGCATTATTATTCCCAAATCCTTCCGTGTAGTAGCTTCGTGTTTCCGTAAAAACCCGACTCATAACGAAGCTGATGTCATTTCCCTAATAAGGACATAAAACAAACAGCATCCTCTAAGTGAGATATACTGTATAGATCTGTGGTTTGTTTGTCAGCTGCCATTGAGAAAAGCTTCGATCTGTAAAATTACTGAAGCAGATGGTAGGCTGTGGTGTTATCAGTTATAATACCACGAGTGCTTGTAGTAAATCGACAATTTGGGTGTTTGAGCACGAAATTCCTTTCCAGTTTTAATTTCCCACGACTAAAGGTCGAGAGAAATTTGTTGGAAAGGAGTTGAGTGCGAAAACACCCAAATTATACATTTAATACAAGCACAAGTGGGATTCGGTTGAGTATTTTTGTTTTCTGAAGAAATTTCGTGTTAGGGATTCGGTTTCGATTTACGATCTTGATTTCGACATACGAAGTAATTTTGATTTACGGTGTTTAGTTTTGTTTATAATGTTTACCTTTTATGTTTTGTTGACGATGTTTAACTATTATCTGACGTAGCGTTACCATCCACCAGCGCATGTCATCAATCAACCTGTAATTTCGTTCGCTACGGCATTGCCATTTCGTATTAGGCCTAACCTCATTTATGTTGTTGATACGTCAAATGAAGAGTACAAGCAGCTTCGTGCTTCTGGAAAAACCCGACGATTAACGAAGCTGACGTCATTCCACCATCTCATTTCATTAACCAACCTATATTTTCGTTCGCTTTGGCATTGGCATTTCAAATTAGGCCTAACGTAATTTTTATGTTGTTGATACGCCAAATTAAGTGTATCTTAACCGAGAAGTAGCTTTGTGGTGTTTCCGTAAAAACCCGACGATTAACGAAGCTGACGTCATTTCCCTAATTAGGGCATAAAACAAAGCAGCATCCTATAAGTGAGATATACTGTATAGATCTGTGGTTCGTTTGTCAGCGCGCATTGAGAAAAGCTTCGTTCTATATAATTACTGAAGGAGGAGATCCGCTGTCGGTTTCGGTTTCGATGAGCCGGTGTCTTCCCAGTGTAATCCGACCATGGTCCTTATTTAGTGAAAAGAAAACGAAAATTCTCAGTGTAAGTCCACCTTCCTCCTCTTTGGTGGAAAGAAAACAAAAATTCTCTGTATAAGTAATGATTCATACTGTGTTTACAACAAAGAGACACAGTATGATGTCGTCACAATATTTTCATGCAAACGGGATCTGGGCCTCTTTGTCTTTTAATTCTGTTTTAACTAAATCTAATGAAAGCTTGGGCGACTGCTAATGGGAAATCACAGCGTTATAATGCAAATGTGAAATCACAACAATGCCCATCAAACGAAAGAGTTATCTTGATTGCCACTACGACTTCAATAGAATTAGGAATGGGAATCTGGATAATCTGGCGACAATCTAATGAAAGCGTGGACGACTGTTAACGGGAAATTCAATATTTTCATGCAAACGGGAAATCACAACAATGCTATGAAAAAGCGGCCATA
>JAHWFP010262318.1:0-13166 GCA_023313725.1 Lithobius niger
AGAAAAGGCTTTAAAAAAGGCAAATAAAAGGTAAAAAAGTATTTTAAAAGTCCCTAGGGAAAAATGTCCATTAGAAGCCTAAAAAAAGCCTCAAAAAGGGACAAAAAGACTAAGAAAGGGTAAAAAAGATAGGCAAGACAGTCCCTAGAAAATAATGTGCCCTCTTACTAAAAGTTGCCCCATCCCTCTCAGGGGGTCTGTGCAAGCTACTGTTATAAAATTTAAAAAAATATAGGTTTTTCTAGGGTTATTTTTCAGTAAATAAATAGGCTTTTGTAGGTTTTTTTTGTCTATTTATTTCAGTGAGAATGCTTACCGTTTATGTAAAACCACGCACTAATCATTTTTATTGGCTGCAGCAACCTGGCCGCACGGACGGGCTTAAGGGCAAAAACGATGAGATACATTAGTTTATTACAATAATAATTCGCTTTCCTCACTCTATTGGCGTCGATCCTCGCCTCAGTAAGAACTGATCGAACTTGGCGTTTTCGCGTATTCGAGGGTCAAGAAATCAAGTCATAGCAATGAAAATAGCCTATCCGAAGCGTGTTTTATTTATGCATTTGGTGCTACTGTCATCTTTGCATGTGCCTTAGTTCAAGACGAGTAGAGGAATACGCACGCACATCGTACGTTATTAATAACTTAGAGAGGGTTTTGTTTTAAACTCTCGTAAATACACAATGAATAATTAAAATCCGTTGTATTTAGTGTTTTATACAATGAAAAGATAAGATTGAGTGACAGCCAGTATCGGGCACAAATAAAACCTCACTACGTTTCGGGAGGACAACCTCCCGTCTTTCAGGTAAAAATAAACACTAAACCATTTGAAAATTCATGGCAGTATCTGCCTAAAACTTTAAAATTTTATACAATGAAAAACTGAATTTTAGATTTACCAGTAGTATACCAGTCTTGTCACTGCATACCATTCTTAGCAGTTACACAACTCATTTTGCATTTTTTCAAATTTTTTTTCTTTTTAGGAAAAAAATAAAAATAAACACATGCATACAAATTAAAACAGTTAAAACAAAATACATTCGCCTTCTTTAGTTTACGTTATTGTTATATTGGTCTTTAATTAGGTTGTAGTGGTTTTTTTTTATTAACGGACAAACTTTTAAACCGTTATACGTGTTAGAGTGGCGAATTCAGGATTTTGCCGTCCATGGACTACATACATCTAGCTGCACCTCCCACCCCCGACCCCCCAAGAAATTTTGAAGATTTTTTTTAGCACAAAAGTAAAGGTCATCAACATTTCTTTTAGGAGGGTAGGAAACGGAAATATCCATTTATTTTTCATTTCACAAAAGCTTTTATTGTGACTGCCTATATACGGTACAGAAGATTTGTAATTACCATGTCTGAAAGAAAAATGAAATTTCAATGATAACCTAAAATTGGTAGGCGGCCCCTTTCGCAACAACAGACGACTTTTAGAGCTTGTAGTGTGTGTGTGTGTGGGGGGTGGGGGGGGGGGGGTTGAGGCCCAAACAACGTGAACAAATTCATGCCAGTAGTCAGAGTGGTCGGCTGATAACCAAGTGATCGCCAGATCGAATCCCACTAGTGAATAAGTTGCATAAAAAATAGTTACGCCTCCAAAGTCGTCTGATGATGCGAGTTATTAAGTCCAAACAAACGTAAATGAAACACGTTTGCTAATTCATTAAACATACCGGGTTTAATTGTCATTAGTTATTAATAAAAGAGTGGTTGAAATAGCCTTTGAGCCGTAGGGCGCCCGCGCACTGATCGGCCAGGTCGCGCGGCCAGTGGTCGTGGCGGCCAAAAAAACACAGCAACTAGCCGCGCGGCCACGTCTGTACGACAAACTAAATGTCTATTATCTCCGGAACTAAGCGATCAATCTTAACGTACGACCTATTGTTGGAAAGGTAATTTAATTTTCTAAAAGAAATGCCTGAACACATTAAGCCATAAATGTATTAGTTTTGGTTTAATTTGAAGAAAAACATAATATGACTGCTGCGTGATATGTTAATTCTCAGTTATCTCCGGAACTAATCGATCAACATTTTTCGTGCGAATTATCGACGGAAAGGTAATTTAATTTGCTAAAAGAAATACCTGAACAATGTATGCCGTAAATCTATTAGTTTCTGCGTAATTTGAAGGAAAACACATTATGATGTCCTCAAAATGGCCACCATGCCATATGCTAAATCTCGTGTATCTCCGGAACTATTAGATCAATCTTGTAGTATAACCTATCGTTGGAAAGATAATTTAATTTGTTAAAAGAATTGCCAGAGCATTGTTTGCCGTATGTATATTAGTTTTTGTTTAAGATATAGAAAAACATATTATAGCATCATAAAAATGACCACCATGCGATATAATCTTTAGTATCTCCGGACCAAATATATCAATCTTATCCTGCGACTATTGTTGGAAATATAATTTAATTTGCCAAAAGAACTGCAAGGACAATGTATGCCGTAAGTCTCTTTTGTTTAATTTGAAGGAAAACACGTAATTATTGCCACTCTAGTCCATATGTGTAAGTTGGTTTTATTCTGCGTTTTGTTGTCTATAAAGTATTCACTTGTGCTGCAACTGATAATATAGATCATAACACAGCCTTCATTACATCGGCGAACTCATTCCATGGAACAGGCATGTCTCATATTGAGCACACCACAATGTATTTCTGTGACAACCAGTCTCAACCTAGGATAATCAAAGAATAAAGCAGAAAAGGCTTGCCCGAGTCCTCCACAAGTGTTCCTCATACGACTAAATGTTCATGTGATGCACCGTTACCAATGGTAAATTACACCAGCGAAGAACAACCATTGATACACCCGTAGAAATTATAGACTGGTCAGAATCCACCAAAAGCAAGGCTGGCCACGAAGGTAAAGTGTTATCCTAAGTAGCCTTCCATTCCCGTCAAAACATCCATGAAGGTTTGAAATATAAATGCAAATCAATTCTGCTCCCACTATATGATGTGAATTCTTCATCCATGGTTTGCCATCCCATGAATATTATTAGTATAATATAAGTATTCTTAAGAAGATTAATCCATCACAGACACCAGTTTAAGGTTAACCATCACCGCTCATCGATCACAAAGCTGCTCATAGAAATGGCTGTAATTTCAATGATTGGTTGTGAGTTACCAGGTAATGGCTAGAATGAAAACTTTGTTCAAGCCTGTGTTGCAACACCAGGAAGGGCGGACAGCATTCGGAAGTCATCGCACGTAAAACAAAATGAGTACGCACACAAGGTTAGCATCACATGCCTTCATATTCTGCAGAATGAGGTTATCAAAATCAGGGTGATGACATGCCAGTTCAGACAGTCGCTTAAGGGGAGGCAACAAAAATCGGCGGAATTAATATTCTGGGATGGATGACAACTGCTGGGGTAACGGATCCTTTATAGACTTGCAAGGGTACTAACAGAGGTACGAGATGTCATGTTAAACAAATGACTTTCCTGTACATTACCGCGTGCCTGTAAAGGCCACTGCTCAAGTGACGCATTGTGAACAATACGACACAGCTTTAATAATTTACCGTTTCCAAGAATCACATATAAAGACGCAATAATTACATGCATGTTATCTTTTTCTTCACATTAACCAAAAACTAAATTATTTACGGGATATATTGTTCAGGAATTTCCTTTAGAAGATTAAATTATCTTACCGACGATAGGTTGAAAGATAAGATTGATCAATTAGTTCCGGAGATACACGAGATTTAGTATATTGCATGGTCGCCATTTTGAGGACGTCATAAATTGCTTTCCTTAAAATTACGCAGAAACTAATAAATTTATAGCGTGCATTGTTCCGGTTTTTCTTTTAGGAAATTAAATTACCTTTCCAACGATAGTCCGCACGAAAAGATTAATCGATTAGTTCCACAGATAATTGGGAATTACTATCTCGCACAGCATTCATATTACGTTTTTCTTCAGATTAAACCATAACTAACAGATTTATGGCATAAATTGCTCAGGCATTTCCTTTAGCAAATTAAATTATCTTTCCAACAATAGGTCGCAGGATAGGATTGATCAATGAGTTCCGGAGATAATAGAGATTTAGTACTTCGCGTGGTGGCCATTTTGATGACGTCATCACAGCTATACGTCGTCATTCCGGGAGTGTCTTCCGGCGGATTTGTAAACTACAATATGTGAGCAGCTTCAATGTGCAATATACAGCTTGTTGCTGGAGCTGAAATGTTTTTGCACTAACAGCATGGACTACACGTATACGTTCTAGTGGTCAGCCCGCCAAGTTCTTTATCAAAAAGTCATTATTACTAATCCGTCATTGTAACAGTTTGGGTTCGTGCTCCCTAAAAATAAAGAACGACAACATTGGGAATGGTATAATATCTGAAAGCAATGGATTCATGGTTTTCGTGAAATTGACGATGATGAGGGTAAATAAATGTGCGGTCAAGCAGCCAAGAATTTGTTGAAATAAGCGGTGTTTGCACCCTGATAGTATTAGCCGATTAACTGACTCTCAATACAATGTGTCACCTACTTCTACGTAAAAAAAAAGTGTTAATGTCGTTGATTTGTGGCGGTTTTTTTTTTTTTTTTGTAACGGAAGTGAGTACTGACAAAATTGTGTACCCCTCAGATAAAATAATTTATGCAGTTGATTTGCCTGAAATGTGGCATTCAATTCACATTTACCTGGGAATAGCACTTATTATGGTTTGGCCATTGTAGAGGCTGTAACAGTAAAGACTGCAAACCATTTGTAATGATATTTTTTATGAACGTTGGTAACACGCCATGTGTGATCCTACAATTCGTCCCCCATTGTTAATTACTCCTTAAAGCCAGACAATTGATGCGCCACTTGTGAGTCGTGTTGATGGTGTGATATTTTAATTATAATTGTAACATACCTAGTTTCCTACCTATCAACATTACGCACTGGTAAACAAACCCAAAAGAAGAACGAATACAATTTAGACAAGAAGGGCCAAGACGCTTCTTTGGGAGGGAAAAGTTACTTCCGGTGTAGACAATTATCGAATGCAACCCCTCCCATCTCCACAACCCACTTCACCAAAGAAGGAATTCGATATCCACGTAGTCTTAGGTTTCGCATTAGTAACGCACTGCATATTGAATGCTCTAAAGAAAACATTGTTAAGGCTCGAAGCGTCTATAAACCGGGTTTTCTTCCAGTACGGAAACTACTCGCTCAAGGAAGAAAGGCGTGGAAAGAAGGGAGGACTACATATGTTATCTACATTCATATCTAAATCAAATTTGCCCGAATTTTCTGAAAACAAAACAAAGGGACCTGAAGAGGGACCTGATGAAATATCAACTAACAGATAACGGTGGGGAAGGTCATAGCAAAGTGGGAGCTTGTGTAATCCAACAAGCCAGGAAATGTTTTAGCTGAAACTACGAGTCAGGGCCGAAAACATGAAGGGTGCGTGTGTGTGTTGGGGTAGAGGAGGGAGCTAGCACCCCCAACTTAAGGTTTGAGTCGGGAAAAACGGTCTTCAGTCGGAAATAAAGGAAGGCAAAACGAACCAAATCGGGAATAAAATAGGAGAGACAGTAAAAAAGAAAGAAAAGATCTTTAGTTTTTCGGATCCAGAATCCGCACAATATTTTGTTTTCGAAACGTTCCTGCTATTTGATATGCGCATGTTGCGTTAATATCAACTATTTTTTTTTTAAGCCAAATATTAAAGAACTATTCGCCACAGTAGAAATTCTTGGGAATGATAAATTAATTGGGATTGGTAAAAGCATCGCATAAAGTTTCTGTGTGCTTTGGTATCCTCGGCAAAAAAAAATTAATGGAAAATACTTCTGTATTAGGTGCGCCTCTTTTGAGTCCACGGGCCAAGTGGAAGTTCCTACTCTTCCTTCCCTGGCCAACACGCAAATGATAACGGCAAAATGTATATTTTTTAAATGTGGAATTTTTGCAATTGGCCTATGGTCACCCACGTTGTAATCAACATGTTTATTTAAAGCAATATTTCCGACAATACTTTTTCATGAATAGAAGGTCAGTCCCGGCAACGGTGGTAAAGTGCAGTGAAAGCACAACTGATTGTCGAAGTCATAAACGACGTTATGTTGAAGAGTTTTATACCACGATACAGCTTTAACTTATTTCTGATTTTCATTGCATGCAGCTTCGGCTTTGTTCTCTCAATTGCAACTTGTAAAGGGGAAATATGCCTTCACCGACACACGCAACAATAAACCAAGATTTGTTTAATTTAATTAATTTAAATAAATATACACAACTAGCTGTACATAGTTCTGTATAACGATGCCACAAAGAACCAGTGCCATTACAGACAGAATCCTGTCATTACAGATCCTGTAAAATGTTGATGAACAATGTGAAAGATCAGGACAGGGTACCGCACCATGCATAAGGCCCCACTGAATATCAACATCGCGCCAAGCTGCTAGTGAAGTTCTGTAAGCTATCTAAGGAGGAGCAACATTAGACTGTAAGCTTAAGATATCACTCCCAGACTGGTGGAGCAGGTGGAAGGATGTCAACAAGGGTCCATTATAAAAAACCATTGCTAGCCTTCACAATGGGTTCGCAACAGGAAACAACAAAAAGAGACAGTGTCAAACAAAGAAGAACAGTGAACATCGGGCAGCAGCAAACATAGTCCAGTAGAACAATTCACTAACTTGGGAAAAGGTTTTGAGGCAACTCATTGGAACAGACGCAACAGTTCAACATGCAAACGGGAACAAGGAACATTTTGAAATATCTCCTTAGCTTTGTACCATCGACGATCGAGTATAAACATGCCCAGTTAGAGGCTGATAAAAAAAAAATCTCGCCCTAAATAATGGCAGCTGGAGGAAGCAAGGAAAACAAGAGGGCATGCTAACATTTACCTATGGTAAACCAATACGCTAAAGCTGCATGGTTAAATGGTATATTGAGCCAGGAAACTACCGTAAGTCCCACATACAACATCAAGTGGATCCTTACACATAGGATTTAACAAGTGGTAACGAAACAAAACGAACATGAGCCATAGAAACTAGAAGCTAGGAAATCCCTAACCAAATTAAAACGAAACAAAACCTGATGAGTGCAGAGTGCCACCATTTACTCTACCAAACAAAGTTCATAAGTGATGACTGTCTAGACTCTAACACAGTTTGAGGAATATAGTGTGTACACAATGAAGAACCTGAAGCAACACAAGAACAACTAACTTATTTACAGTACCCATTTTATGCCTCAAAGATGATGACAAGATATAGCTGAGTTTCACAAACAAATTCACCCATTTACCAGCGACATAGTCACAGTGATTATCAACACAAACCAATATATAAATGGAACATGAGGAGGAAAAGTTCCTTGCTATACGTGTGTGTGCACGTGCATGTGTGTGTGATGCATACGTAACGTATGTAAACTATGTTATAGAATTCCACAATATGCTCCTTCCACATACTTATTGTAACAACAGATAAATGTGATCCTTTTATTCGGTCACGATGTTCACAACAACTCAAGAAAATACACAAATATATTTCTTTATGAAACGATTCTTTTTCAGTATTACATATACTATAATCGTAATATAATAGCAACTTTTTCCATGTTATCCGATTTCAGTTACACTTCACTTCATTATCCTTATCCTGATTTCGTTATGACTGTCTAAGTCAGAATTTTGCCTTCCCTTTTATCAAAATCCTAATAACAATTCGGACTAATAATTTGTCTTTCTAAAACACCAGAGCAACTGAATGTCCATCAATAATCAATACATAACGTGAACAGGGAGCTAATTTATTTAACTAAGACAAAAATATTTGTTGGTGTAATTTATCCCACCATAGATTTGGCCATTGGCCAAAATGACTACCTAACCTATCATTACAACTTCCTGATAAAACTATCTGAAAAATATGAGTTAGTTACAATAACCAGGCCGTTGCCAAATTTGTGGTGAGCCAAACCTATATAAGTAACATATTTTTTACTAAAAGATTCAGATATGTACCTAGCGCTTAATTTATTTAGGACTATCCTGGTTCCAGATTTCATAATATTCTTCGAATGTTACTGCCTCTAACACTGAAGTGACGGCTCATATGTAATGGTAAATCTATAGAGTAATCCAGGACTTCTTTCAAACATTGCTTTACTTTGAACAGAGTCCTGTGGTCTGGAGTCCCAAAGATCGTGTTCGAACTTGAATCCTTCTTCTGGAGGAAACACGGTCCTCCAGGAAATCACTCTAGAAGACAGAGTAGCAAATACAACCTGTACTCTGTGCACTATCTCTAACTGATGTAAAGATTTTGCAATCAGACATTGTTTTAGGTGTAAAAACAATGGAAGTAAAACGTTCTTCAAGTTTCTTTTCAGAAGACGTCGTCTCTGATTGCTGATTTTCCAGCAATAATGGTGTGTTCAGTAAAATACAATCTACGTTCTTGGGTGAATGTATGGGAGTGGCAGATGGATGTGTACTCTGGTACCTGCTCTCACGTTTTTCATAACCATGTTAGTGAGCTTCGTGAGACCCGGTAACACACTCTACTATTTCTTTGGCTAATAGAAGGTTCACTTCAGCCTTCCATATTTCTAATCTATGGAGACAGGAAGGCATATGAGAACCATTTAGCAGTTCTGTAATAGAATTGTAGTGAACGTTGTCTTCAGTCACAGCTATGTTGAGAACTAACGCTTTCAAATTCTGACACTTTGATAACACAATCTGCAATCCATCATCTAGGAATGAATGTTCCAACACAATATTCAGTTCTTCCAGTGACTCACCTAAATTCCATGCAGAAAAAGCATCAGCAGCTATAGTACTGCTTATTGTGAGGGCTGGGGCAACGGTGCACTGAAATCTGGCCACCGCACATCGGCTGACACAAGATGAAGCAAGGTCAAGCTGATGGATATGTACAGAAGTTTCTGCAATACCCTTGCATTCAATTTTAATGCCGTCTAGTTGTAACCAGTTCCATGACTTTCTACCTCCATCACACAAAAGATATAAATCCACGGAAAAACTGGAACACAAGACATTGCTTCGAAGGATGAATGTATCTAGGTAAGAAGATTTCCCTGCACAATTGATCAGAGCATTAACATCCTCTTGAGGGCAATTACCATCAAAAATTAACGCCAGCCGCTTTATTTTGTCGTCTGCTATTAGTTCTACTATCTTTGACAACAAGTAGTTACGTTTCTTATTTTGTAACAAGCTCACTGATTTAAGCCACAGTATTTGCAGATCTGTCAGTGCCACAGTTTTGTTTATGACATCAAACCAGTTTGGCATAACATTGAAGTTAAGAGAAATATTTTGAAAAGAAACATTTCCAAGAATGTGCACGAAAGCCACCTTATAAACATCTCTTGACAAGAATGGATTAACTGTAAGCCACAAATTTTTGCATCGAACTGACTTTGCTTGGAATTGGAGGTTCTGAAAAGAGAACGGCATATCACAAATCACTGTTTCCAGTTCCACATCACTCAGCAGAAGTACAGGATAACGCATATCCCACTGTATCAGTTTTATTCTCCCTTCAAGAGCACCAGATCGAACCACAGACTCGTGTTGTTGAGATGTGCTAAATCCATTCTCAAATGAAGGCCATGGTGCTAACCACACCATTGGTAAAAATTGCTTCAAAGAATTGAGCATTTCATCCGTAATCGAAGTTTCTAATAAAGCATAGCTAAGCACACCAAAGTGAGTAGAATACTCTACAGCATAGGGACAAAGCATGGTATACAGTGCCACCGCTTTCATTCCCAATAGTTCAGCCAAAAATGAAAAACAAAGTTGCCTCGATTGAAACTGATCTATCCTAGGTCGTAATGAAATGGCCTTCTCCTTCCAGTTAACTCCATCATTGTTATTGAAGGACAACCATACAGTGAATGCAGCTGCAAATTCTAGAAGTGACTTGTGCACTGGTTCATAGAACAACTTTTCTCGAAAACCCATCATGCTCACACATGGTATTAAAAAACCCAAATCCAAAATGCGGATATCAAATCCCTCAGGTTTCGTAATATCGTCATACGAAAAAGAGAATTTGTCCATCTGGATTGCCCGTAGTGCAAAATTACTGAATTCTGCTATTAAAGGATGACAATCTTCTTCTTTGCCATGGGAGGAAAATACGTCAAAGTTAACATTATGGTGGTCACGGATTTTCCTAAAATATCTTCTGATAACATATGTAAAGACGTTTCTGTAGATGTCAGTTATCGTGACTAAAGGCTTACTTTCTTCAGGACTGTTAGTGTGAACAACAATCAGCATAAGAAGAAATAAAGGACACTTAAGGAACTCTTTATCCATTATTTTAGCTAATTTTGAGCGAACCTTGAACTGCTCTTCCTCAGTGTAACTACTCAAATGCTTGTTTATAAACCTATATTGTTGTTCAAAGCTGAAACCTTTAATGCAAACTCGTCTATTAATGAAGTAGCTAAAGGTAGGTGTAAAATCAGCACTATCAAATAGTCCTTTTCTTTCACTAGTTGATCTATCTAGTTTCAATGTACTTCGATTAGAAGGAAATTTGCCGGGTCGTGATGTCACTACAACGAAAACATGAGAAAAGACATGATTTTGCAGAAGTGGAAGTACATATGTTTCTGTTTCAAGTGATGCCTCATCGTAGCCATCCAGGATGAACAGAAAGTTCTTTGATATGTCATTCAAAATATTGCAAAAGTATTTAGTGTCCTCTTTGCAAAGAGACGTAACACATGAAATTGTTTTGTTCAAATCTCCCACAAAGTAAAGTAGTGGAATTAACAACACAAGATCAAAATGTTTCATGTATGATTCATTATTAGCCCAGTCATAAGCTAATTTGGCAGCAAGTGTGGACTTCCCAAGTCCTGGGCCTCCTTCAATCAACACTCTGGAAGGTCTTGGCTCACTATCATAACATGCTAATATCTCCTCGATCTTTATCGATGCTGTTGGAAGATCTTTTCCTCGTTTATCCTGTCTCTGCATGGTAAGGTCTACATAATACTCATCGAAAACCAGCACTAGATCTCCCATCCAAGGTAAGCCATTCATTTTCAGTTCTTTGTATTGCGGCCGCAGTCGATCTTGAATACTTGTTAAGAAAAAAGCTTTTTCGGCATCAGTGATGTGTCTCCAATCTGAAAATCGAAAGTTTTTTTTTTAACAACATGCAACTTTCACACGACATGATACACATATGCTAGGCAATGCTCAAGTTACCATAGGTAAGCCTAGCCTATTTCATTTTATCTTATCACAGTTTTCCTTGTGGGCAGGTTTGCAACTACAATCCTAAGGGCCCAGGGCAAACCATTTGAACGGAGACCAACCGCTCCTGCCCCTGGGAAGAATTATAAAAAAAATACAGTAGTGATTTTGTTTGGTTTACTTCAAACACAAGGATCCTCTGGAACATGTAGAATAAATAAAATGCAGGACACACAGAATTCTAAATCACTACCTGATTGGCACGAATTCAGTGATACGTCTGGGAGTTGTGTGTCATGCAGTCAGTATTAACAATTATGTAAACCCAACAGAGTCACTACTCCATCACATTTATTATCACTCCCCTTCCTACGGTTTCCTTGTGTTTGAAATAAACCCAATGGAGTCACTACTCCATTTTAATTAATCTGCCCCTTCCTCCCCAAGGTCTGCCTGTGTTTGAAATAAACCCAACTCCATTTTATTTATCCTAATCTTGCTTTTCTTCCTTTCCTTAATAGAATAGACTAAGTGTGCTTTATTTATATTACTACCACAACACCGTCTTCCCTGCAGAACACAAGGCTTAGTGGGAAGTACCAGTTGTGCCCTCTCATCTTCCTCACATGGTATATATTGTATCTTTTTTGCAAATGTTTTTGGGAGTATATTTGCTATAGTGTCTGATAAACTCCCTTTTAGGCCTTAACTTACAACTATGTGAAGCCATTTCATTAACCCTTTCACTCCCAGTCATGAACCGAGAAAGGCCATTGGTCAATTACAAGATTCGATCCCATGTCCTGTAGGTATACATTTCAAGGACTTGAACACTTTATTTTCCCAGCCTGGTTCAAACATGGACTTATATACTATCACACTACGTGTGATGGACAATCCACTCAACACTGCTGCGTGGGGCAGGGCTCATTCCCGAGACAAAAAAACAATGACCAATGCGCATGCTCACATGACGTCACTTCCCTCTTGGCGGCCTACTCTGGCTTGCTCGGCGTCCATTTTCTAATTGTCGGTTCGATGTGGAGTGTTTTTGATGACGTGGCCGTACGCTGCTGCAACCTGTATCGGATCTCAAAAATAACAAGCGCTGTTCAAACTCAAGTTTAATGATGGTATGGAACGTTCAGCGGGAAAGGTACCACGCGAAAGATTAGCAGTGGGCTGTAGAATTTATTCGATTTATCCTAACGTATCGTTGATTGTTGAAAGGCCTGGCCGGCGGGAATCCACTGCCGACTACAGTGTGAATGAACGGCCGACTCGCGTAGGCAGCTTGCGGCAAACATTGTGCGTAAATTTTGTGTGTAGTAGTTCGTTGCTTCATCGTTGTCAACCCGTATCGTACCTAAAAAATAACCAGCACTGTTCATGCTGCATACATGCTGGTATGCAACGTGCAGCGTGAAATTTACTGCGCGAAAGGTAAGCAGAGGACCGGAGAATTTATTCGATCCGTAACTTTCCATACCTAGCCGCAATGTTGACAGGCAGACGCGCGTTGGCTACACAAAAGTATGATGGCAGGTTTCAGCGAACGTTATGTGTAAATTTGGAGGAAAAAATGCAATAAAATTCGAAGGAGGGGAAATATGCTTTTACGACAATATTGGTTATTCGAAAGCAAAACCAAATTTCGTTACGTAGCTTGTTTGACTTCTCTTCTCTCACCCTAAAGCGAAATTCCATTTCTTTTCTCGTTCAGAAAAATGTATGAAGAAACCGCAAGAAAAAAAACCAGTGATATGCAATGGAAAATACTGAGGGAAAAAACATGTGGAGGACGTTGTTTTTAGTAGACTGTAACGCGCATTCTTATATAATTACTGTGTTCTATCGGGTTACAGCATACACTTACTTAATGCACTTTATTTCCCCAATTTC
>JAHWFP010262320.1:0-12891 GCA_023313725.1 Lithobius niger
GCTGATAACCGGCGTACTGAGAACACAGCCGCCGGAACTCCTGTAAGAGCAGTGGTGTGTAGTGTGCGGGTGCACCGGAGTGTCCATCGGCACAGGGCCGCTAGGTTGTTTTGTCTGAGTGAGTGCTTCGTGGAGTCTAGCAGGCCAGAAGAGCGTGGAACTTTTCCTAAATGAAGAAGTCATGCAGGTAGTTCATTGGTACACATGCTACGCACACGGCCGCGTCTGGGTAAGGCGAGATGACACCATGTACACAGTGGAGGGTGCTATACATTGGTTTGTGTGTGTGTGGTGTGGGCATTTATGGGTGTGACAATGGGAAGGATGGAGTGGTCTTTGTGTCACTTGTATCCTGTGTCTTGTTGATATATGATTTGCAGTGCTGTAATAGATTCTTGTATGATGAGCGTACAACAAAGGATCAAAGCTACTGATTAAAATTATTGAAGGAAGTGGGCGATAGCCTACTTCTCAACCGTTTAGAAGTGGTCAGCCCTACATGCATTGTTGAGCACAAGTAAGCGCCAGTGGAATACATTATTAAGTTTAACCAGAAGAAATTTTGTGTGGAATATTCGTAAGACATAATGGTACAAGCAACAATACGAGCAACGTTTAATTTTGAAAGCATTGGCAATGTTAAAATTTACATGAATTTTTGAACGATTTTTCGGGGGTTTGAGATGGTGTTGATTTTAAAAATTATTTCATGTAATTGATTATACTCGTTTGCTTTATTCCTTTTTGTCATTTAACAGAAACCAACGTTTGCAAAGCATTGTTTGCAATGTTGTGAGTAACGTGAATTGTTGAACGACATTTTCTTTTCTGTTTTTTTATTTTTTTTATTTATTTTTTATTTTAGTAAATTTATTACATTTGTTTATTTTCTTCCAATTTTCACTTAAAACAAACGAGTGCTGGAATGCGGATCTAGCACTCTCCCGCGGATCCCAGCTCTCTGCCGTTGATCCCAGCTCTTGGTCATTGTTTGTGATCCTGTCGTGACGTATTGTTATAAGAGGACTGCGAGCTTCAAAACGGTTGAGAAGAGCTTTTACACACTCATCAGAGTGTGCGAGAGAAAATAAACAATGTGTTGTCACGTCATTTCTTCTACAGCCTTCTATCTTTTTATTCTCCAAGTTATCTGAAGCTGGTGCTGCAGACTTCTTTTAAGATAGCACTAAAAAACTTTGCTTATGAATTTACGATGCCCTCCTCACCTTGAGAACAGTACAGAAAAATGCATGCCTCAAGTCAAACTACACTTTCCATGCCAGCCACAATATACAGTAAATGGATATGACGGAGGATGAAGTTGTTGAATTGACCTGTAATAACTTAATAATACGACTGGAAACATTCCTACAGTAACACGATTTATAGTTTGTAGAATAACGTGACGTTGCAGCTTGATTGCTAGATGATATTACAAAGCCACTTAGCGAGAGAGAACCATATTACACACACTGATTTATGTTAATAAACTAGACTGCTCAATACTAATGGCATTCACAGATGTAAGTATTTTAATGACTGTGTCAAGTGCACTAAAGACAACCGAATTTTCACGGAGTGGGAATAAAAAAATAGCCAAAAATGCCAATTAAACTTTGCTGTTCCACATACTCACTCAAAGTTTATGAACTATTGCAAATGTTTATTTTGCTTACAGTCCCAGATGTAGCCTGAAATTGCGCTCTTTCACTGCCTCCAAGGGCATTGTGAGAATGTCAGATATTATCTCATTAGTTCAACAATACACATACTTGATGATACCCGACTGTTTCAAGTCGTCGGTGAAATAGTGAAATAGTTTTGATCTTTGGTTGACTTTTTACTTTTTTACAGTCCAACAGCTTCACGCAACTCTGGTTGTCTTCATGGATGGTGGTAACAGAATTGTCATTCAGATGCATGTCCTTCAGTAAACGCGTAATCCAAATTGCCTCCGGACTTGCTGCTGAAAATGCTATGAATTCATATTCTATGGTGGAAAGAGCAACCCAATGCTGTTTATGACTACTCCAGCACAAAGTCCTTCCCAGATACTTGAACAACCAGCCGGATTTTTGGTCAGCGGTGTCGCTTGCCCAGTCTCCATCTGCAAACCCAGTAAGGTTCGGGTTATTTGAGCTCTCAACATCACCAAGTGTCATTTTGATGTCTGAGGTTCCCTTTAAGTAACTGGTGATGTGCTTGACTTCTACCCAGTCAGTCTGGCTGGAGTTTTTTATTTTGTGATTGAGGGTGGATAAGCTTTACAATGTCAGGCCTGGGGTTTACTGATACAAACAGTTGAGCGCCAATTGCTTGTTGGTACAAGTTGCTGCCCTCAAATCTTTAGTCCACTTCATGCTGCTTTTCACAGCCAGGATCGAAGGGAACATTCAGTGTTCTTGTAGCTCGAAGCCTGTAGCGTCAGATAACCTTTTCAGTGTACGTCTTTTGAAGCACGTGAAAAAAATCCGTTTGGGTCTGTAATGAAATGCATCCCTAAATAATATTTCTGATCGTTGGGTCTGCTTCATTTCTTCTAAATCCAGTGTTGACTAAGATGTTATCTAGTATTAGGTTCAAATGTGTGCAGACAGTTTCAAGTTGTAAGACTTGTTCAGTTGGTACATGAGGTCTTCTTTACCACAGATTACATAACCCTCAGGCTGCTTCATGTAGATGTCTTACTGAAGAATTCCATTTAAAAAATCTGTTTTTATGTTGTAATGCTTGACAGTCATTTTTTTCACTCCAGCAACAACTAGTAAAATCGTGAGTGTAGTGCTTTTTGTGGGTGTGCAAAGATTTTGTCATAATCTTCGCCGTAGTGCTGTGAATAACCTTGAGCTACTAGCCTGGCTTTAAATATGTTGATGTTCCCTTTGTAATCAGTTTTCTATTAATGACCCGTTTACAACCAACAAGGTTTCTTCTGGCAACAGTGAGGTAATTGTCAAGGCATCATTGAAATGTAGCAACTTCATTTCTTCCTGCAGTGTGGCTTTCCATTTGTCCCAATTTGATCCAGACATGACTTTTTTTAGTGTCCTTGGATCACCATTGGGGTCTTCCATACCTTCATATGCCAATTTAATGAGACTTTGCGATGGCAAACCTTTTTTCAGACGTTCAGACACTCTGATTGCTGGACCAGGTAGCCCATCGTATGGTTCGTTACTGGTGTCATCCTCTTTGACACCGAAACTTGGGCTTCTACCGGCCATTCAGTAGCAAAATTGAACTCCACTGTTTGCTTGTTGTCGTTTGTGGCTTTATCAGGTTCAGATTCGTTTACAATTGATTACCGAATCCTTCTTTAACTTCTCGTGTTCGTCTTCCAACAACAATATTAGTGGGTGACATTCTTCCACGAATTTTACGTCTCTACTTATGTTTATCATATCAAAAACCAAAATTGGTAAAAGGGGCCGCCAAGTTCCGAATGGTTCGGCCCTTCAAAGGAGTGATATCAACACACCAAAACATTCGCCAAGTTAATCGCACCGCTTAATAGTTCGAAGGTTAAATGAAAACTAGAACATTGCTACTTTCGGTAGCATTGTTCGGGTTTTGGTTTGGTTTTTAGTTAGTTTTGGTGTGTTGATATTACTCCTTTGAAAGGCCGAACCACTCTCAACTTGGTGGCCTCTTTTCCAGTTTTTGGCTTTGCTTATTTTGCTTTGTTTTTAGAGTTGGTTTATGTTTCGTGAACTGAACGTGAATACAATTTCTTTGCAACGTTGTTTAGATTTATCGTGATGCACTAGTGTGTGTCTAGGCACGTACGTCAGTAGCCACGTACTCATTGTCCAAACTCTGGCCGTCCAATGAGAGACGATGCCGACAATACTAACAATGGTTATAACAATATTTTCGTACTTACGCCCTCCCATGCCATACCTGTTATGCCCCCAGGCTCCAAACCATTAAAGATATGCAGTTAGTATTGTATTGCACCCATTCGTCCAATTTCACAGCTGGAAGCCTCCCCGTTATCTCGGTATCGATGAATAATCACCCTATGGGATTTAACATGGGATGGGGATGAGCGAATTAGCTAGCTCCAGTAACAACACATTTACACACATTATTGAGGGTCAGATTTTGCATTGAAAGCAGCTTGTCTGGCATTCCTACACGAGTTATTTTTTGTAAGGTGGGGTCGATTTCAACATAATTTAAGCTTTTGTACCGCATTATTATTTTTCCCCAAGTACCTGAAATGTGCCCAACTATGCTTCAAGATATACGACACTGAAGCTATGGCGCCACGCTAAACTGGTTTACAATCTCGACAATTGAATTGATGTGATGTTTGTTGTGATGATTGTTGCCTAACTTGGCGCGACACATTAGCGTGTGTCTAGATTCGGTTTGCTTGCCTATCCAGGAGTCAATAGGCCTTCGTTCCAACTTCACACCCAACAAATGTCAGTTTTTTGCTTTAGTGTCGAGTTTCCTTCACTTTTCATCGGGAATTTGCATATACGCGTTGCAGCCAGAAGTCCAGATATGAGCCAAATATGGCTTTTTATCAGTCCAGAGTTCATAAGGAGTCTTACCATTGTCCTTGATGTTAATCGGTTTTGTAAATAGTTGGCGGTCATTACAGCCTCATCACAAAACGTGTTCAGCTAGCTACCTGCATCAATTACCATACATCTTGCCATTTCAACAAGGCTCCGATATTTTCTTTCAGCTATTACATTTTGTTGATGAGTGTATGGCACTGTTGTTTGATGTCCAATTCCTTTCTCATATAAATAGCGTTTCATCTCTGCTCTCGCGTATTCACCTCCATGATCTGATCGTAACGCAACAAGAGTTTTCTTGAACTTTGTTTCTCATTCTTTAATTAACTCTTTTACTTTTTCTAAAGTTTCAATCTTATCTGCTAACAGGTACACACTGCTATATCTGATGTGATCATTGATTAGTGTTAATATGTAGCACTTGCTGCCTGGTGTTAGGAGGTTGCCTTGCACCACAGCATCCACGACAGCATCCATTTTTTGGACACTACTATCATTATTAACCCTGCACGCACGATAGAATTTACACATTACCGTAAACCGATGCAAACCACTAGGACCATAAACTACGAATCATTCATTGACCCAATACATAAAAAGAACGTCATTAGTAATGAAATTAAACAGATTTTTTCCCATGCAACCAATAAACGCCTGCTTGCTCAGGAACTTCAGTACACCTTGCATAAATACTTAGAGAATGGGTTCCCTTTGCACACCCTTAATAGGGTAGTGGAACATAGTAACATTGGTTCCAAAAAAAACGACCGAATAAACCCTAACCAACAAATTTCCTTACGTTTCCATTTTTTCCTGGTGTCACAGAGAAACTTAGAAAAATGCTAGCCTACCATAACATTACATTAGTTTCCACCACGCACCCCAGTTTAAAGCAGCTGACTATGCCTAAAAAATAGTCGATCAGAAGGAGCTCCTAGAAAGTAAGAGAAACGTTGTATATCAAATTCCGTGTGGGGACCAAAGCTGCACAACCTCTTACATAGGAACTACTAAGCAATTTCTTTGCAAATGATTAAATTCTCACACATTCAACCTAAAGTACAATGACAAAACTAATTCCCTAGTGCAGCATAAGATAGCGACAGGGCACTCCCCAGACCTTCAAAACACCCGCGTGCTGTTTCATGAAAAATATTACAGGTCCAGAATTAATTTAGAAACTATTAGCATCCTAGCTCAACGGCCCTGTTCATAATCACATAATGCCCATTAATAATCAAATAGCGGAGGACATTTCGGCTCTACACAAACTTGGAATTAAAGATTTTTCCCGCTAGGGGTGAGTGGTATATAAACCACCTGGCTTCCCTCACTATCTACAGCCGGCCTGCTTTGGCAGGTAGACTGTGGGTCTCCCTATTGCCCGGTTTGTTAACTGGTCTTAGGTCCTACTGGTGCCTTGGGTTTTCGTTGGTGTTGGTTGGATTTTATTTCTTGTGCATTTTTTATATGACATGAGTTTTCACTCCAAAATTTTTTTTATTTTTTATTTTTATTTTAAGCTTGATAGAGGGTCGCATTCAGACCCGAAACGTTGCGATAATTTTGTATACTTGTTGCACCTTACAGCCTTTTTATAAATTCAAATCATATTTCGGTGCTTTTATCCTTTAGCAATAGTAAATTCACAGCATTTTTCATTTCAGGTCACAGGAACATTAGTGACGTACGTAATTGTGCTGTACCAGATGAAGTGAGAAGATATAAAAAATGGAAATCCTTTACATTTTTGTTTGTTGTACCGTACTGTTAGGCCTTTTTGGGATAGAAAAAAAATGTGTTGTTTTTGCTATTGGCTGACGATTAGCACTATAGAAACCTCTCGAAAAAGCATTAAAATTATGAAATTATAACGACACAGTCGACCTTATGTGAAAATATGGATCCTACCGTGAGTGGGGCGAGGTAACACTATCCTATACTACAACTCCATAATAGCCAAACAATTTTTTTGGAACTGGAATATCACTTGATTCAAAATGGCTTGCATATCCCAAAGCTGCTGAAGTGAAGCTTTACTTATTGCTTAGATATGTCCACAAGCTTGGCCGATCCCTCCTGATACTTCAAGATGACGTGGGAAAAACAGGCGAAGCTATAGCGTTTACAGCACTCTCTCTCTTGTATCCCGACGCAATTTAACGAATTAAAATAAATATAGTGATGAAAGGAAACGATAAAATAGCTGTTCTGTAACGATTTCTCTGTTTAAAAATACAATTCTGTCACTGTTAGGCTTTACAGACATTATCCGTCTTTCTATTACATGAAGCACTGACAAGGTGGACCAGTAATACCGAAATCGTGCAAAAAATTGAAGGTCGCCATTTTGAGAACAACAATGGGCTAAGTAGAGGCTGAGGTGTCTATGGATTCATAACCATTTTTCAAAACGATAACAGACGAGTATCCACGTACGATCATCATACTGCTAATAGTAGTATGGTCACTGCATTAATTACTGTGTTACTTGATTCATAGCGTTTTTCCGTATGTTGGGTGGAATTCAAGAAAAGCGAAAAACATAAATATACAAATTTAAGGCATTTGAAAATGTATAAAAAACAAAGCTAACAAACTAAAACAATAAAACCTTCTCACTCCACAACCAACGGTGCCAACGGTATGATATTAACATTTGTTTCTTGGAAGATATGACAAGCAGCACAAATCAAAAAAGGCATTTCTAAGAGTAGTAGTGAGATTGGACCGACCATACTGTCGTGTCATCACTTGCGGCACGGTCAATAGCCATAACCATAGATCCTAAATGTAAACCTAAACCCAGATGCTAACATACCTCATCTAGCCCTTTGGAGTGCCATACCATACTGCCATATTATGTGACGTGGTGTCAGCTGACTATTGTATCAGTTGACCATGCGATCTTATAAAAGGTTTTGCTTATAACAATAAATGTCCACAATTGCTAGCCTACGATGTGTTTGCATCTTATTGATTAGTCTAGGTTAGAACCCACGAGTATGCAACAAGCAAGCATACAGCACACATACGTAGCCAGAATGGTGCTGGAAACTGAAGCTCGCCATTTTGGGAGATAACATGTGCTGAGTAATACGGGAATCTATATTGATTTGGCCATTTTCTGTAACAGTTACAGGGAATTATCTGCGAATTAAGGTTCGTACCCAACAAATTAGCGAGCTTTAAAGTAACACAGATCACAATTAGCTGAGTTACTGGCACATTATGGTGCACTTATAAAACATTGATTTGCAACAACGAAAATTTCTCAACAAAATTATGCTAATTATTGCTAGAAGAAATGCTTTAGTTAATCTAAGTCAATTTGCTTGTTAAAACTAATTGGAATGAACTGATAACGGACTTGATTTTTTTTTCTTTGAAGAATTCCTGATAAAGCTGGTAGCCAAAGTAGTCCAACAAAAATATAGGTACTGTAACCTGCAACATTTATCTACACTATTATCAAGTAGGGTAGGATAAAATTGTTAAAATTCAAAATAGATAATATCAATGGCATAAGTAATTTGATTTGTTGTCTGCACACCTACGTTCACTGCCTGAAGTGACTTGCTGCCACACCACTTTCCCAAGGCCAGCAAGGCCGTTTCTTGCTGACTTGGCCTTACTCAGTTTTCTTTGAGTGTAGCGGTTTTTAAAATTCCCTTGTCCCATGATACTTGTTATGGTTTGAATAAACAAATTGTTATAGTACTTCACTTGAGAAAGGTCTAGTTAAGACCAAACATTGGTATTTAGTGTGTATTTATACGTACTACTTGTCTGTCGTATTTATGAATGATTTATGAGTACATTTTTCTCTTTCATTTTGTTCATGAAGAAAGTTGGTCGATCACCAGTTAGAACACAAAAAGTTGCGGTTTGAATTATTTCTGCTCTTGTTTTTAGCTAGAGTTACACATTTTAGTTTTTAATGAATTTGCAGTCACAATTTCGTCTTGTTTTTGTCTATATTTTTTGGCACACGACTCAAATTATTCTTGTCTTGAAACTACATGTAAAAAGGTCCATTGTAACAGCATGATGGAAACTAAATCTTTGTCGCCTGCAGTGAGAGAGAAATAACGGTTTATAAAAATGTTTAAATTTGTACTTAGGTCCTACATTTAAATTTGTTCCAAGCTATATGAAAATATGTGAGATGACAGTTTGGAGAGGAAGTAATACAGTCTATCTTTGTCTGCTGTAGTTACGCAACCATAAAAGGGCATTGCTGATATTTCAAATTTCAAATTGTGCATTGAAAACTTGATCCGTCCTAATTTTCTATTTTTATTGTGATGACAAAAACAGTTTTTTCAATCTTGCTGTAATAAATAGAAACAAATCGTTGTAAATAATACCGTGCATAGGTAAGCTGGAAATAAGCCATTGGCTAAAAATCATACACTAGAAATAATGTAGTGCAGTAAGCCAACAATATGTCCAGTGAACAACTGATCGTATTCGTAAAGGTAGTAAGGCATTCTGGTGATGGGCCAGTAGCCCATTCGAATCCGAGTCACGTTACTTGCATGATACGTAAGTGATTATAGGTGGCTTACTGTACTACGTTATTTATAGTATAGGATTTTCTTTGATGGCTTATTTCCAATTTACCTCTATGCTGTTGTTGTAAAGAATTAACGTTTATAATTTTTTTTCGCTCTAATGAGCCCAAAAACGGGTCCCCACTGATGGACGTATAATAAGCCAGTGATTCTGTCCTGCGAATTTCCATTGCTGCGAAAGCTTATATTGCTCTCTGTGGAGAAATGACGTTAAAAATTGTTACAGTTCAATGTTACGTATATTGGACTAAGGCCCGTGTGCAAGTTTTTGCAACCATGGCCCTTTTGATTCTAATTACAGTAGAATGCTAAAAATAAAACTTTTTTCTTTGCGACTCCTGCCAGGTAAAAATGCAAGCAGAACTTGTAATCGCTGCGTCAATGAGTCCGAAAGTTGGACGATTTCAAAGGACTCCAGGGCAGTCATGGGAATCACTAAAGATTATAAAATGCGTTTCCTTACGGCAAAGAATCCGTTCTATAGTCAGAGTGAGTTCGAGAACCTGCTGTTGCCTTCCATCTGACTGGCTTCAACATAAACAATCACTCCTTCATGCACACAAGCACACGCTATGCCAACTTCTCACTTCGACCTTCCAGTGAAAGCCATTGATTGATACCCAACGTATTGATCATACAGCCGCCAATACCCATGGAAGTGCCTTGCTGGTGGAGTGGAACTTGCCAATTGAAAATGACGTTTGAGACACCCCAAGCACCACTGGCTTTTCCCCAACCCTCAAAACACGGCACATTTCTAAAGTCATCTCCTGACAGGAGTTCTGGAGCCTATAACGAAAATCATGCTTACCAACCCTGCGTACGCTGTCTTACAAGTCTCCTCCAAAAACCATGGGGAAACTAGGACTTGATTGGACAGCACGCAGTCGCATTGCATACTGGATGGCTAGCTACTACTGGAGAATTTCCAACAGTGACTCTAAGGCTTATGATAAATCCCGAAACGTCGCATTTTACTGTATACATGTGCAATTGCTGGCTTTTTAAAACGTGAACTCTAAGGCTTCAGTACAGCGGCTGACCACTAGATATGTCCAACAGTTGCAAAGTGCAGGCCACTGTGGTCTGACATCTGGAGGGATGAGTCACCATTCGTAGCATAAACCATACAAGCATAATCAGGCTTGCTACATACAAGGACTCGGTAGAGACACAGCATGACAGTGCGGGCTGTACCCTCATAAAGTGCCCGACAGACCCTACAAGATGTTAAGGGCTCGGAAGCCCTTCTTTTTAAGTGGGTGCTTGTGTTGAAGCCAAGATTACCTACAATAGAACACCATACCCAAAAAAAAGTGCCTGTGGGACCACGGGAATTCGCTCCTATCCCCAGTGCAGGCAAGGATCTGGGTGGCATTGGCTTAGCTAATTTTTTCATACTCAGACCCAACAGTATTCGAGCAAATTAAGGAAAAAATTATCCCGGCGCAGAATTAGATAAAGCTTTTTCAGTGAGTGGCAGAGGCTGCGCAAAACACTTTTAAAAAATAACACCCGATATTATGTGTATATGTATCGGGTTTCGTGTACGGCTCCCGACATGACGTTGTATTACGTCACAATGAAGTTTGTCTCGCTGGCCTCTAGTGTGTAAATTATTGATCACTCGAGGGTTGCTAGATGGTTAGAGCCACTGCATTTCTTTAGCAAAACTGCTAAAGAAGCATTGTTGTAGCTAGTAAGAGGTTTCATTAAATATTCAATCACATTTAAACACATAACATTTTATCAGTAACAGTGGCAACGTATGTACAGTCAACCAAGAACATTTTAACATACTTATGAAAATTGTGCACTGTCTTTTTTTTGGGATGTTTTTTTCTTCTGTAATTTGGTGCTTTCGATATTAGCTTGTGCATTGCGTAGTATAGCAGAATGCCGTACGAATTTCAGTTAACTGGCAGAGTGACAAAACGGCTAATTTAAACAGGACGAAAATTAATTCAGTGAGTCTCACATATAAGTCCAAAAGGCAACGTAAATAGGTTTGCATCTGTGGTTTTGGAAGGGGGGGGGGGGGTGTTTTAGAGCTAACGTTTGACGCCACATTATCTTTATGTTTTCCATAATAGTAAGGCAATGTTCAGTAAAAGTAAGTTCAGAATCAAGATATTTAACCAAAAACTCTCCAGACTAAGTCAATCGAAAAGCTGTACCCAAAACTCATAATAAACGTTTTAGATACACACTATTATTTTTGTGTGTAGCTTGATCATCGGTAAACTTGCTTTTCTGATGGCAAGCATTAAGAAAGTTTTTAATAACTAATAAAGGTTCATAACTAAGACTGATCTTTAAGGCGTTCTGTAAGTAAAGAAAACAAATGCACAGACTGCCAATCAATCCCACTGTCACTCAGTAAAAATGCCTGAAGTCGATCACCTGGCCATTCATTCAGCGATCGATAAAAGAATTGGGCCAGCTAGATCCTCGTGTTCTAATAGAAAAGCCATATTCTAATCGAAGATCCCGCCGAAAGCATTACAATCTGAACACACTCATGGCCTACATACATACATGCGTTTATAAGCTCATGCTGTTACTTAAATATTTCACCCTCAAATATGCGAATGACAACTCTGAAAACTGCTTATAAAGTCAAACTTTGAACATATAATATTCAATTTATTATTTTAGAAATCGTCATATCTTCATATCTAATACTGCGCCAACGAAACGCAGGTTAAAATGATTAGCCTTTTGTGTCATTGTTAGTAAACAACTATCAAATAAATAAATCTAAGTGTAACAACTAAGTAATTGAGAACTTTATTTTGCTGTCTGGTGAATAATACATTGGTTTACGCTTAGCAACAATTTAAACACTTAAACAAAAGGCACACAATGGCGCGAACATATAAATTTACAAATTGGTTGGCCTCAACTGGTTGAACTCACGGAAAATGCAGACATTTAGGCTTTAAAGTTTCTGAAGCATGAAGATGCGTGGACTTAGCAAGTAAGCAAGTGATTTATGCACGTAGTAAGTCTTTAAAGCGTAAAATACGTAATTTTATTATTAGTTTAATAAAAACTGCACATGATCTACTGAATGTTATGAACGAACAATGAGCACTAACTGCAGTTGGCTTGCGTCCTAATAACCAAAACATCATTACATCACTCAGAACAATGTTTTCTTTTATCAAAGATATTTTTTCCGCATCAGTAATGAATGGTATCCGACAATGAAGCCTTTGTTTGTCGCAACCCATAAATAGTGTTTAACGTAATTGGGTTCAGTAGCCAATTTTTTTTCACCGCAGCAAAAGTTTTAATCATTGATGCTGCAATGAGTAGCAACCACGTTTGCTAAATTATCAATTTTGAATACATAAATAAATGCACCATTTGCTAAGCCAACCAAAAATTATTTCTTTAGCAAGACTATGGTTTGGAGTGACAGAATATTATTTTTTGGGGGAGGGGGCTTTAACGTGCGTATTGTGTAGCTTGCCAGCTTACAACTCAGCTACCATAAAACGTGAACGACACGTCACATGGTAGCTACACTTATGTTTCAATTGTCAGCACCCTTGCCCTTTACATAGTTTCTTGTAGAACTATGAATCTAATTTCTCCCTTATACAGCCAATTAATCTTTTAACTCTTCCCGAAATGGTCTGTGTCGTCAACTGTGCAGTTTACTAAATGTGTAACTGGACGTAACGGCGCAAAAGAGCACTCATAGTTTTTAGATTTATAAGAAACAACTGATTTTTTAGTGAAGAGCTAAACTATCAAATTTTAAGGTGCTGTAA
>JAHWFP010262347.1:3116-16591 GCA_023313725.1 Lithobius niger
ATGATTTTATTGTTTTATAACACATTCGTGTTTATATCTGTGTCAGAAAAAAAATTAAAAAATGTAATCAGAACATAATTAAGGTTTGTTATGTTTGTAAAATTGTGTGCAATGCTTCTGTTGACAAATTGGCACCCCTCAACAATAAGACGTTTTTAAAGCATTATTACAAAATAATGTGTTAGGTTAGAATTAGGTTAGATTCGGTGTGCGAAACAAAAGTTCACGCATTTTGCGCCAGCATTTTTTTTCTAAAGCATTTTTTTCTAAAGCATGTGAGTGTCGAGGACAGAGGGAGGCTGCGCCCTGAGTCTGGAAGCCACTACAATGAAGATCGACGCCGCACCCTTTTTTTGATACTGTGCAGACGCCAGCCAACACAACCACACCGTACCTGAGTACCCCTTTTGAATACTCACGTAAGCAAAGACCAACTAAAGAAATTCTTGATGAAGTCTGGATCTCCCTGCCTTGCACCATTTGTCAATTAAGCTTTTAAACACACTTGATGAACTCCGACTTGAAAAGGACATTGACTTAGGCGAATAAATTCAAAAATGTCGGCAATTATACCGATTTCAAACGTAATAATTCGTCGCGTGTTGTGGCCGTACCGTACCGTGCCGCTCCAAGCCGCTCTGCACCACGGCCACGTTCCCAGCACGACTTGATTTCACACGTAATAAATACCGAAACGTGGCCGGCCACGTTTTTCGACTGTCAAGCTTGGAACCCAACTACGGAAACGAAATTAAAGCAGACCGAATTGAAATTTCGGCAAGTGTTGTTCGTTTGGCCACCTCAACCGTGTGCGGGGAAAAAAAACTTGTAAAAATGTTTTAAGGAAGATATAAAGATAACTGTCATTTTTGTTTTGTTTTTCCTGTTGTTGTTAAATTATAGGTTAGGTTAGTCGCCTGGCAAAAAAATTAAAGGCAAATTTTGGCATTTTAGTTCATATAAACAGTTTAAACTGATTTTTAACCAGTTACCACAATTGTTTTTGTAGCGGAAAAATTTTTTTGGCTACAATATAGGCAACAAGTAAAAAAAAATAGACAACCGTACGTCGGAAGGAAAAAAAGTAGAAATATGAGGAATCTACATTGTTAAAATATTCGGTTTGTTTATCTGTGTGCCCTTCTATTCCTCCAGAAGTAAGGCCCGTAGAAAGATAAGAGTATAGTGCCAAATGAAAGATAATTAAATTATGCTTCGGATAGGCCTATTTCTATTGTTCTAATTTGATTTTTTACCCTGAAATACGCAAGTGAACTGCGAGCAAAGTTACCCGTGTGCGGAAAAAAAAAACCTGGCTAAAATGACCAAGGAAAAAATAAATTGTGTTGTCGTTTTAGTTTTTTTTTTTTTTCTGTTGTTGTTAGGTTTGGTCAAGTTAGTAGCCTTGACAAAAAATTTCACCAGGGAACGACCTGCCTACCGCTTTTCTCTTTTTTTTTTTTTTTTTTTTCGCAACCCTTTTTTTCAATCGGCTGTATTTTTTTCTCCATTTGTTGTTTTTTTTTAAGATTAAAAAAAAATCTTTTCTCAGAACTAGGCCACCTGAGCGTTACTAATATATCCGTTTGCATTCAAAGGGTTGTGTCACCGTTATGTTACCGCATTAACTTTTTTTCGCAAGCATCAGTTTTCGCATGTGTAGTCGCGATGCTATTTAAGAAATACATGTTCAGTGAAAATAGGTAGCCCTTTTACAGGTCCTTTCCGTTTGGTTTTGTGGCCAATTCTTCCGCTACAAAAATTCTGACTTTAGGCCTAAACGTTTATCGACGCTTTCGTAATTTGTTAGTCAAAAACTTCAGGCTTAAAGCTGTTTATTAGTCGTAGTCTGATTTGATTAGATCGTCAGTTTGTTTTGGGGGGCGAACAGCGCGTTGCATTATGGGGTCGCAGGCCCTTTCGTCACTTCACGCAGCGCGGCACGGCACGCATCAGATTTCAGACGTAATAATTAAAGCGAACCGCTCCGCTCCGTCCAGTACCGAACGCCGGCGGCCACGTTTTGAAACGTGGCCAAGCTGGAGCGCAAAATCACGGCCACGTTCGGCCACGTTTGGCCACGTTCGCATTATTTATTACGTGTGAAATCAAATTGCACGGTTCGGAGCGGCACTGTACGCTTTAATTATTACGTGTGAAATCGGTATTAATCCATTACTCACGATTGAGCTGAACACCCGCTTTGACGTTTTAAAAGTTATGTTCGAGCAGTGGACTTCCAGCTTTTTTGAAAAACAGAGTCAGCTTCTTGAGCAGTTTACTAATGATCTTTATTCAAAAATGCAATCCAGGATAACTGACTTTTATCGACAGATGAACAATGATGTCGCGGAAAAGAATGCTGGGGCTACAGATCAGTTCGGAAGTGAGTGCCTAGACACGGAACCCACTAGAGCTGATACTGGATGTACTGATCTCTTAGTTAAGTTTAAATCGTCCGGCATAGGTAATTTAGAGATTTTGACAGCTCACCTAAACACACACGGGGCCGATTTACAGCACGATGGGTCCCATTCACCACCAGATATGACTACACTCCACAAGAATATTACCGTAAGACGGGGAGGAATCGTCATAATAAGATAAAGGCACAAATGGCAACGGCACAAAATATCGTAGAAAAGAATCCACCTACCACGAGTAATGATCCACCTAACACTTTGAATCACATTAAAGCTCTTTGTGAGGCCCAGAACAAAGTCAAAGAAGATGCTATTCTTACCAGTAAACCTGGAGAAAAAAAACAACGAGCGGAAGATGACGCCTGTTCCAACGAGATCTTGATGTTGACTCCAAAATGGACCGGACATACAACGATTGTAGGAGACTCTCACATTCGTTACCTGAGAGGAGGTTGTCACCCAAAATCCAAAACGTGGACCTTCCCTGGCCTTAAAGCTAAGCAGCTCATTACTAGACTACATCTTGTACTAGAAGACAGTAATCGTCATGATACGCTTGGCATCTGTGCAGGATCTAACGATATTGCAGAAGAATTCCCTAATCGAATTGTGCTAGCCATCCATGACTTCATTGTTTCTTTCCGTGCCAAACACCCACTGGTTTAATTCACCATTATTGGTATTCTACCGAGATTCAGCAAGCTAGACATCAATTTGGATAAAAGGATTGTCCACGCAAACTCACTGCTCCGTAAACTGTGTGTGGAGAACTGTTGAACTTTTCTTTTGTGCCAATAGACAATAATATCTGGAATGACCATACTCTTATGGCTAGAGACTTGACTCACCTAACTGCCAAGAGCAAAGCTAGACTTCAGCTAGAGCTGTTGAAATTGCACACACCTATGGAAAACCATCAGTTTTAACTGGGGATAGCCCCAACATGGGCATTAGTCAGCCATCATCTGGAACCACTTTGTTATGAACCTTAAGTAGTGTTATCCGTAACCTTGGCTGCTTTAGAGATCTAAATACCTGTAATACCTGTAACATTATTTTTGTTGTGGAGTCGTGGCTTACCGAAAAAATTACTGACAGTATGATTGTTGATCAGTACTCCTATTCTGTACTGCGGTGTGATAGGGGTGGCAAGGGGGGGGGGTGGTCTTATTATTTTGCATATGGTGGATTTACTGCTTGTTCTGGTGAAATCTTCAGAAATTGCAGAATGTCTTGCTGTTTCCTGACCAACGTACCTCACCACCTTCGTCCTGGGCGATCTCCCAAAGAGTTATTGGGATTGTGATGTCCTAAACAGGTGTGAATTCATTGTTGAGGCAATTAACCCTGGTCATTCAAACATAGTACTGGGTGACTTCAATCTGTCTACTGTTGATTGGAATCAGCATTGCGCTGGGGATTGCCATCATGCATATTTTCTAGACCTAATATCGCCCCTTGGCTTAAACCAATTGGTGGACAGGCCCACAAGGGGGGATAACAATCTTGACCTCATTTTTACAGATGACAAGCGTCTTGTTTACGACCTCTAGGTTGGACCACATTTCGGAAGCAGCGACCACTGTTTGGTCTGTTTTTCAGTAAATTTGTCTTTCACTGGTTTTGAGGAATCGCCTCTACAAACTCTGATCCAGTGAAGGGGAACATCAATTTCGACATCCTAAGGAGTTCACTTTTACATGTAGATTGGGATGCACTTATTTTTGATGTTCATCCTTCCATTGAGCATGCTTGGTCATGTTTTCAGCAGGTTCTCGCTGGCCACATCAAGCTTAGCCACGACCCCCCCTCGACCACGTACCAAGAGGGAAGGTGTTTTACCGTGCCACATTGTTAAGCTCGGTAAACTGAAGCTAAAATGCTGGCACCGGCTTAAGTCCAGCAGGAACCCAGAAACAGTTACTGCCTATTGCGATGCTCGCAAAACGTATTCGGACTCAGTTGAAGCATGGCACAAGTATCAAGTGGTGGCTACAATACGAGAGGGCAACCAAGCATCATTATTTAAACTTTATCAGAGATTAAACTCTAAGATTCGCAAGTTGCCACCCCTTAAATCAGGATAATCCTTCATTACTGATTCCCAAAGAAAGGCACAGCTTCTCTGTGATACCTTTGCATCAAACATTATACTTGATGGTGGTAATCCTCTTCATCCATGTCACTAGCTTCCGGATCATTCTATTTCATGTCCTCTGGCATCCTTCACCGCGGATCTGGTCTTTTGGACTTAAACTTAAACCTTAAACCAAGTAAATCTTGCGGTCCTGATGGTTTCTCTGCCTTCCTGTTTCGAGAATTGGCGATGGAGATTTGTGTTCAGGCTTTTTTCATGTTCCTACACCAAGAGAACACCGCCAAAGGCTTGGACCACTGCAAACGTCATTCCTGTTTTTAAGAAGGGGGCTTCCTCTGACCCTCTCAACTATAGGCCAATAGCTCTGACATGTGTTGCATGCAAGGTTATGGAATCCTTGCTAAGACACTTATTGATTCCATTCTTCGAAATGAACAACGTAATTACTCAGGAGCAATTCGGTTTCCTCCCATCCAGATCTTCTGCCCACCAATTGCTTGCTGCACTTGACAGATGGACCAGTGCCCTTGACGAAGGAGTCCCATGTGACACGATGTACTTTGATTTTAAAAAAAGCATTTGAATCGGTCATACATCGTAAGTTGCTCCTTAAGATGAATTGCTGTAGTATCACTGGGGACCTTAAGTCTTGGCTTGCTGCAGTTTTGGTTACCCGCACTCTGAGGGTGATTGTTGAGAATTCAGTTTCATCCTGTGTGCAGGTACCTTGTGGTGTCCCTCAGGGGTCTGTCTTGGGACCTCTACTTTTTTTTAATTTACATCAACGACCTGCAGTTTCCAAATGATGATTGTTTTGGGTTTAAATTCGCTGATGATTTGAAGATTGTAACTGAGTTGCTCTCTGCGTCCTGCTCCCCTGTCCTAGAATCCCAGATCCTCCATGTTGTGGAATGGCCCGCATATGGCAACTCCCACTTTTAGCTCAGACGTGATGTATTTTCCATGTTGGAAATAAAAATAAATGTAATCGGTATTTTCTTGACCAGATACCACTTCCCTGATCTTCTGAAGTGTGTGATCGTGGTATTTGGTTTTCTAGCAATCTTAAATCATCCCTCCATTGCAGGAAAATCTGTGTTTCTGCATATTCTAGATCGGCCATTGTACATCGCTATTTTATTTCTGGTGATGTCCTAACTAAGGTCTGGACATTCAAGGTTTTCGTGTGGCCTATCCTTGAATATGCCACCCCGGTTTGGTCCCCTTTCTTGGTAGGAGACATTGATCTTATCGATAAAACTCAGCGCAGGTTTACGAAAAGCCTGCCAGGATTCAGGCACTTGGAGTATGGCAAGCGCCTGAAAAAATCAGGCCTGGAGCTGTAGGAACTCCGTTGGTTGAGGTTCGATCTAATTTTAGTGTACAAGATTCTTAGAGGACTTATTAACGTCACCTCCCCTTTTTTGATCCTGCAACCCTATCGATGTGGACCCGAGGACATAATTGGAAGCTGGCTTTCCCCATTTCACATTTGGACTGTCGTCGGAACTTTTTCTCAGTCCGAGTTGTCCCTATCTGGAACAGGAGACTGTGAGTTCTGCTACCCTATCTGGGTTTTGCCGACTCATCCGCAAGGAACACCTTGACAGGTTTTTGAAGCGCCCGGTTTAGTAACTCCCGGTTTAGTTTTTTTTAACGCTTTGAAAGAACAGTGTTAGTGGGTCTACCCCCTTCTGTCACCCTTCCACGGATGTGGTAAACATTTTATTATTATTATTATTATGTGCAACTTTCGCTTGGTGAACATGATAATTTGTGATTTTTTCATCATCAGCTGTCGGCCTGCAAAAATTCGCGTAGTACCTTCAGTCGGTAAACGAACTTGAGTGATATCGGCACATGGTCCACAGCCTACTAATGCAACATCTCTCCCAGGAGGTTGTTACACCAGATCGTCTTTGCTCCAGAGTGTAAGGACAATGCAGCAACATGCCCGGAAAGGCATTAGGCACCACCAGTTCGATGTACAAAGGTGACGGTAGGTTAGGGAAGAGCATCGCTGCTCAGCACGCCCACATACCCCTAAGACATATTTTACCAGCAGGCACAACAGGAAGCAGCCAGCTACTACGCAAGTGAGTCCCGTCGACAACCATTTCTAAGCTCGTCAGCTACGCCTGGGATGCTACTATTGCATGCCCATCAGAGCCAGTGTGCCCGAATCATCCGAAGAATCACGGCCACCAAAGACCGATGGAGCAAGATTACGGTAGGCCCAAACAATTAGTACTCTTCCGCAGTACAAGACCAGTTTCTTAAATGCATTAGTCAGCACTCCATGTGACACCACATTGTTTTGGCTGTAAGAGGGGATCTCAGTGCCAGCCAGGTGCTGCAAAACAAAAGGCATCTTCAGGGCCAGGAAGCAACGGTAAGCACCTCAACCGCCTTAGAACAGCAATCTTCCAGCAAGAAGGCCAGATGATCCACTGATCACCACTAGTATTGCACGCCGACAAACACCATCTATTTCTAGCGGATTGTTACACCGCATCGTCTTTAGACTGTGCTGCAATAGGCTGCCGACTTTGCTGTTTACATTTCCTACAGTAATAGCTGATAGTCATAGCCAAGATTCGATTGGGAAGGTCAGTTGACATAGAGCATTGCTAGTCCGCATGCAGATATACCCCTCTTTTCCAGGTGGGTAGACTAGACTTACCTGCACCACCAGTCATGTGCCCGAACCATCTGAAGAAGACGTAAATAAGGACCAATGATTGTAGCCAGCTTCGTGTTCCCTAGCCAAAAGAGTAAACACACTCTACCATCGTAGTAGATAACCCATCCTTCGTACTCCCGAAGAAGATATAGTGCACTCAGACCGTAGTAAACAAGTCAAGCCACCATACCGTTTTTGTTTCTGCTTCAAAGGACCCCAAAGATGCTTACCACACACCCCGAGAGACAATAGGCATTGCCAGTTCGATGTACAAAGGTGACGGTAGGCTAGTAATTAGCGATGCTGTTCCACACGCCCACATATCCCTAAGACATCTCTTCCCAGCGGGCACAACGGAAGAACCGAACTACTACGCAAGTGAATCCAGTAAACGACCATTTGTAAGCTCATCATCTATGCCTGGGATGCTACCCTTGACTACCTGCCACGCAGCTGGTGCTTGAATCATATGAAGAATCACAGACATCAAAGACAGACGGAGCAAGATTACAGTAGGTCAGACAAGGCGTCAGTGCTCGTCCACAGTACAAGACCAGTCTCTTAAATGCATTCACCACACCACTCCACATTACACCACATCATCTTCGCTCCAGCTCTTACGAAAAAATGCCATGGCAGTGTCATTGAAAATCATGATAATTCCATGAATATTCCGTGAGAATTATTGTATCGCAATGACAGCATCCATGATTGTCATAGAAACGTCATGGTTTTTTTTCATGATGCTGTCAGGGTATTATAAAAGCCATGATCAATGTTGTGAGAATTTTAAGGAAGTCATGGAGAAGTCATGGTCGCTCACTATGAAAACGGTGTGATTGTCACCAAAGTCATGACCCTCGTCATGGTGTTTTAAAGGTTTTGTAGTAGTCATGGGTAATCCATGACCACCAGTTCATGTCTCCCTGTCGCAACGTCATGAGATTTTAATGACTGTCAAAGGAAATCATGACCTTAAAAAAAACCAATGCCAAATTTGATTTTTTTTTAATGATTTTTTTTATTTGTTTTGAGCAAAGTCAATCTTTAATATAGCTGCCATTTGCACTTTTGATGCATTTCCGAGAATCGAAAGCGCAAATCGGCACGGCGGTCCGTCCCAATATCTAATAACCTTTTGACCAAACTTAATCTTAAAGGTGGGTAGCCATCGAATGAAAATATGACGAAAATGGTGCCATTTTGCGCTATGCAGTCTTATCTGCGTTTTCTTGCAGCAAGCGAAAAATTATGCAAAAAGACATTCTTTTAACAAAACAAACAAACCACATGGAACCTTAAATAGTGAGTAAACATTTTGTACGTCGGAGCAGTGAACGATAAATGGCGTCACTAGAATTTCTTTATATTTCGTGCTGATGGCAATCCCTCTAAAGTGGCATTATCACCGATTGAAAGTAGGCATAATCTGGCAACATCTAGCGCTATCTAGTACTATCTAGTATCTTGCACCAAGTGAAGGAATGCATAAAGGCATTTCTTTTAACGAAACAAACAAGCCACGAGTCGACCTCCTTAATTATATTGAGTGAAAATTTGGTACATTCTCGTGCACCTGGGAGGCAGCTGTAAAGGTTAACCATATCACTGCCGCTAGATGGCGCCATGGTATTTTAGTTCTCTTTCATTCGATGATAGTGCCACTTTAACATCAACGACTTTGTTCAAAAGTTTGTTAATTTTTTTTTAATCACGCATTCGGCCCTGTCTGGCGTATTTGTTTTAACTCGTATATTTCAGAGCTTTTTACACTTTTTCTTTTTTATTGCACTGTTTTCAAAAAGCCTTCACATCTCGTGTTTCCATTTTACCATTGAAACCTCCTTCTGTATAATCTTTACTGCTTCAACTAAAAACAATGACTTCATCATTACTTTGTCATGTTTTTTTACAAGTGGCATCATAACAATCATCTCGACGCACGGTGGCGTTACCGTCGCTTCGTTCGCAGTCTGTTAAAAATTCAAAACGACCTGCCTGCATGAGTTTTGTTGGGTTATGGTGCACGTCTTTGTTGGAGATATTACTGTAGTTGTTGTTTTTCCAACTAACCGAAGAAGTAAGGAGCATTATTTAACTTTGCTGGCTTTTAAGCAAAGTGTTCGCAGATCGAACTGAGAATGTGGTGAAGGCCACGTTAGGCCTATCACGAATACACCGCTCCTTAATGACTGCATTTATGCAAGGCCTCCGAGATCCGAAATGGAGCCTCCGAAGGTAGGAGCGAATACAATATTGTTTTTTCTTTTTATTTTTATTTTCTGCTAGTGTTCTTTTGTTTGTGACTGGTAATTTTATCGGGTTGAAGCTCTGTAATAAATCAAATTAAAATTCTGGGCCAACAATCTAGTAAGTTAAATACAACGTAAAATTACTTATACATACAGCAATGTGTAGTAATGAATCTAGTTCCTTGATTGCACTATTTGAAAGGTTAAATAAATGAAGATGCACACCTATTTAAGTTGCCTTTTGGACCTAAAGTTTTGCATCTGTGTTTATTTAACTGTTGTTGAGCCGTCGGCTTTCCTTCCTGTTTAATTTGAAAAGTTTATAGTTGTCAGTTGTAATTGTTTTCATTTGGGTGTATTGATTTTAAGAGTTTTGGTTTGTCGTTGCAGTGACTTTCATAAGTTATTTGTCTCACGACGATACGAGGGACAATTTAGCTGGAGAAATCCAAGCGTAAAACCCCGGATCCAATCTTTAAGTTCCCAACGCAACGATGTAAGGAAAGCTTCATGTTGTTTGTTTGTTTAATATTTTAGGGAGCACAAACCCAAACTGGGTTATCCGTCTCTCGATAATGGTAAATTGTTCCCCCAACAATAACCCTGTAACAATGACTTCATTGTTCACCTGATCATTAAGGATAAATTGCTACACTACCAAAAACAGTTAAGCGAATTTTATTAGTAAAGGCGGTAGCCTTTACTGTAAAGTTTGACCTCGGTCTCCCATGTTAAAGCGGAAATTTCGATGCTTAATTTCTCCTCCGTCTTCCTACATTTTCCACTGAAATTTGATATATGAGCTTTATGGGACTTGGCCAACACGTGTACTAACTTTTATTAATTTCCGATTTGTCATAGCATAGATCTGGACTTGAGCTGGAATCGTGATTTTCATTTTTGGCTTCTTGTTGTTGTTGTTGGCACGACACGTTTCTGCTACGCTGTCTACAGATCAAACTATTTGTCTTATAAAGCTGGTTCTTGGCTCAATTTACAGGTATTGCTCTGTAGATGTGCCCTCTCCATAAGGACTTTTCTAATTGGTCAAGTGATTTAGGTGTTTCGGAGGGAATAACACTTTTATTGGGGCTGCGGCCCTAGGCCATGCGCCCACTCTAAAGATAATTACAGCTAGAATTCACTACAATACAACACTGTCAATACATGAACAACACATCGAATCACAATCCAACTATGAACAACGAAACATGTACAGCCCAGTGTTCACTCAGACAATGTTACACATAGCCTCGCCCCCTTCCATTGTGCCCCTTCTCCGTATCTGATATTTGCTGCAACCCCCTCAACTCATGCACCCGCCCAACAAGACAAGATAGAGGTACTCATATAGGTATGGAGGTTGATTTCACATAACGCGCAACTGCAGAGAGACGCTTGATGCTGTCTCTGCTCCAACCACTTACAAGAAGCGCATCACTGCTTGTGGCATAGTGAATCCATGGCCGAATGACCGCACGTTCAGATTGCCACCGCGAACAATCCAGGAGAAGGTGAGGTGGGGGAAGGTTTCGGAGCATTAAACGACCAGATTGATTGTTTTACATTGTTTTAAACATTGTTTTTATGCAACAACGCCAATCAGCAAACGCCATATGCATGGCATCGCATCGTCTAAAGTTTCAAAGGGTCAAAGGGGTTTAGCGAGCGTAAACCGCACCCAGTCATCTGCCCGACGAAGCCCTAAGGCCCTATGTCTGCGTCTGAAGTTCAATTATTTATTCAGGAGCCCTGGCCCGTAGCCATACACCCCATCCTACTCTAGTAAACATAATCCTACACTACTTACACGCCAACTTACTCTACCAACAGCATATCCTACACCTCACGATCATTACCCTGATCGACTACATTCATGTCCCTGTGTTGCGTTACATCATCCCTGTCTCTTCCATCACAACACTTTGGCACAACACACTCATTTGCCTCCTCTGCTATAACACATTCACCTCAAACCGGCTCACCTTCTCTTCCCCATCTAGGGAAAGTTCCAGTGAGCCTCACACAACTCCTTACCTCTTCTTCTCGGACACACTCTCCACAAACCAGCCCTCCTTCTCTTCCCCATCAAGAGAAAGATCCAGCGAGCCAGCTACCCACAGCACAAGTGCTCGCTTTCCCACGGAACCACTGCTGCAGCGAAGCACACATCACCCAGCACTAGGGAGCACCGAGGAGAACTGGGTAGCAATGGGGAGCACTGAGAGGAATGGAGGAAGGGGGAGGGGAGGGGGAGTGGGCGGAAACAAGGGAACTATATGCTGATACCTGCCTCACGACAAAATCTAGCTATCGCACGAAGCTTGTTGATTACCTCTTTGTTATCCACGAGTGCCAACAGTTCATGCACCGCGCCTGTGCCGCGAATCCAAGAAGCTAGCAGCAACCGCTTCTGAGCATGCTTCCTACACGCCAGGAGGACATGCTCAGGCGTCTCTTCCACTAGGCACACTGTGCAACTTGGTGTGCTGACCCATCCAAACCGGAACTGGTGTGCACGTAGCAACGTATGCCCAACCCTCAGCCTGGAAATAGTCTTTGCATCTCAGAAACACAGCTTGTCCATGGTTGAACGCACCGCACATTTTGGGTGCACTGCATGATAACCCCTGGCTACATCAGCAGCGTCCCAATCACTCTGCCATAGTGACAGAGACCATCGTTTGACAACAGGCCGGCGCATCTGTACGGAAAGCACAGGGATGACTTGCGGGCTGTGCTCACTCCTAGCCTCACGAGCTAATCCATCAGCAAGAACATTACCCGGGTTATCGGAGTGGCCCCTCACCCAATGAAATTGCACATGACTGTTGCGCAATGCTACCCAAAACTTCCAGAGAATTGTGTAAAGCAACGGATCCTCAACATCCAGGCACTCACACGCCGAGCAAAGGAGCATGTGGCTTGCCATGGAATCCGTGTAGAGCACGAATGAAGGCAGCACTGCATCAATTGCCACATCTAACGCAACCGAAATGGCCAGCAGCTCACAGAGTGTGCTCGATGTGACCATTTCTACCTGCCGTTTTACCGTAATCTTTAGCGACGGAACTGCAACTCCAACCCCTCCTTGCATACTCTCAGAATGAAACGAGGCGTCACAAAAGATTGCGCAGTCCGCAGTTCTACCCTCAAAAACCTGCAACACTTCAGAACACCAGGTCCATGGACTGGGCACCTGCGCTATGGCCACAGACAGATCCCACTCTGAAACCTGCTGTAGGAGAGAGTTTCCAACCCCAGCTTCCCCTAGTATGCTCCTAGCTCTGTCTCCCAAAGCACCATAATCCGTGAGGATTCTTCCCACCGGGTCAGCTGGGCCTCGACTCAGGTTGCGAAGACACAGTGCAACAAGCAACTCTTTAGCTCTAACCTCAAGCGGCGGCTCATTGCACTCCACCCACAGCGCCTGAACCGGGGTGGAGGCCATACAACCCGAAACTGCCCTCAGTCCTACATTCAGCGCCACTTGCAGCGTCTTCAGATGGTTCCTGGAGCCAGCTAGAAAAGGAAGGTGATAGTCAACAACTGACCACACGAAAGTCCTATACGCCGCTAAGAGCATCCCCTCCTCACATATTTGCCTACACAAAGAGTCCGCATGACAGCAGTGCGTGCCAGCACTTTCCCTTTCACTCTGGCCACGTCACTTGACCAATCTAGAGTAGCATCCAAGACTATTCCAAGATATTTTACGCTAGCTTTCGGTTGGATCACTTGATCACCAACTCGCAACTTCACCTGATCAACTGCCACATTTACAAAGCGCGCAAACACTACAACCTCCGTCTTTTCTGGGGCTAAAAGCAAGCCTCTCACACCTAGATGCTGTTGAATATCGTCAAGAGCACTCTGCGCTCTCCCAGTCATCAGATCCAGTCTATCCCCAACAAACCACACAGCCACATCGTCTGCGTAGCAGACAATGTTCGCTGCTGCTCCAATTTTGAAGTTTGTTTGTTTGTTTGTTTATTTGAGTACTACACGGCCTGTGAAGC
>JAHWFP010262347.1:21591-58771 GCA_023313725.1 Lithobius niger
TCTGCATACCTCTCATCCGTCACAATTCCTGCATCAACCTCTCTTTGGGATAGTATACCTCTTTGCTTTAAGACAAGAAGGAAGCGCTTCACTTCCCTCGCCATCTTGTCGTAAGTTTAAGCAAATGCTAACAATGTTAGTGAGCCAACAATTCACCCGCACGTAAAGAGGAAGCATTATTCTTATTGCCAGTTGATTTATATAATGATTTCACGTTACTCTCCCATGTTAAAGTTAAAATGTCCGTTGCACATTTGACTTGCCGTCCTATATTGCAAATAACGGACAAAGCCGCTAATACAGAACTGCCGACAAACCAAAAGAAAGACTTGCACTGAATGAGCGAGCGAAGCGAGCGAAATTCAGTGCATTTGTAACGATTACGCAAGACTTAAGACTGATTGATAAAGATGCAAAACTTTAAAAAAAACTGTATGGTATGCCAAAGTAGCACTAATTAGTAAACAAAAACGAACTCGTTTGATGCTTAAGGTAAGGTTTAACTGATTCGAAGTCAAAACAGCAAAGGAACACAAATAAACTTTCCTGTAAAGTTTCAGATACTGCAGTGTTGCTGTACTGTTTCGTCCACGTGAAATCTTACTGCTGTATACAACTTTTACACACGTAAATACAATTAAAGTCATGCCCAAACAAAGGAAGAAAAATGTAAGGTTACACATTCGACCACTTTCTTGGCTAAATTTGTTCAGCGTTCTTCAGTCACGACATCTACTTTTTGTTCATCACCTTACTGATGATGCATATAGCATTTTTCAAGATTTTCAAGCCCTTTTCCATGCATGGAATTACATTATTACTTTCCAGGGCATTTCTAGATTTTCAAAGCCTCGCATGAAACTTCAATTACGTGTAGAGCTGTTGTAAACCCACTAACACGGTTATGTTTTAAGCATTTTCCAGTGATGTCGTGTAGCCAAGCAGAATGAACCAATCATTAACTGAAGTATCGTATGCAAAAATAAAATTGGTAAAAACATTTGAATACAACAGTAAGGTTTCACGTGGACGAAACATTACAGCAACACTGCAGTATCTGAAACCTTACAGGAAAGTTTATTTGTGTTCCTTTGCTGTTTTGACTTCGAATCAGTTAAACCTTACCTTAAGCATCAAACGAGTTCGTTTGTGTTTACTATGATAATGAATATCTACCACTGCATCGCAGCTGGGGGGGGGGGGAGGGTGGCTTCCCAACAAAGACTGGAAAGTAGAAGAATGTATTACGCAAGTTAGGTTTTAGTTTTTTTTATATATATTTCAGTAAGGATTTTTTGCTTCAATAAGTCCTTTTGCGTGGTAAATAGGCTTACCGAATTTGGATTAATTGATTACTTTTTTTGGGTGTGTGGGGCAAAAAATTGAAGAGGGGGAGAGAGGGCATAAAATTGCCAGTTCCTCCCCTGCTCGGAAATAAATTTCCAGCTGGGCTTTCTGCCTTAAAAAATTGTAGGCATCTCTAAAATTTGAGTGGTTCTGACAGACATCGAAGGGTCTGACATACAACTGTGAACAGCTTTACGAACTGATATTTTATTTTTACGTTAATCTAATATAACTTGTGTACGGTAACCTACTACATTTTTTCTTGATTCTGGAGAAATAAACTAGAATAAAACAAATATTCTATTGGAATGTGGTAAGAACACCCTATAAATGTCAAAACTATCTGAATGGTGTGGGAAGTAAAACTGGTGATATACTGTTCTTGTTGGCCCTTTTTTATTTCATAGCAAACGTCCCACAGTTACAAACGTACAGTTTGCAATGGATTTCCTATCTCCGACCAATGACCAATGGTTGTTTGGTGGCTAAACCAACTCCTGTGGGTTCTAAATCCACTGGGTCGATACATTTGACTCACCCTGTATCATAAAATGCTCGACGGTTAATTAATTAATATCTACATTTTCACATCTCTACAATTGTGCAGAAAATATTTGATTGCGAGAACTTTTTTTGTGGGGAAAAGTCTGGGAAAAACAGCTGCAGGCAAAAAGAGCTTTGTATTACAATTTTTTTAATTTTCTTTAATATTTTTATGAGGCTATGTTAAATATAAGTTTTTCTCTTGTATGTCGGCAGCAGAAAGTGTATCACACTTTCATTTTTTGCAAAATAATCATTACTTAGTGTTATATCGGCAGTCAATATCGGCATTCCGTTTTGACAGTAATCGGTCTCGGTACATCAGCAAAAAACATACATCGTCATATCCCTAATATTTTTTCAACCATTTTGAATAAGTTCATAAAAATGTCGTGAATAAAGTCATGAAAAGAAGTCATAGAAATCTTATGAAACTCATGAATTTTAATGATGAATTTGGACCATGAATGTGCCATGACTGTCGTGGTAGTCATGACACATTCATGTCCAAATTCATAACTAAAAATTCATGAGTTTCATGATATTTCTAGGACTTCTTTTTATGACTTTATTCATGACTTTAAATATGATTTTTACATGACATTTCTATGAACTTATTCAAAATGGTTAAAAAAATATTAGGGGTGTGCCGATGTATGTATTTTGCCGATTTACTAAGACCGATTACTGCCAAAACGGAATGACGTTATTGAGTGCCGATATACACTAAGTTATGATTATTTTGCAAAAAATGAAAGTGTGATATAGTTTCTGCTGCCGATATACAAAAGAAAATCTTATATTTAACATAGCCTCCTAAAAATATTTTAAAAAATTAAAAAATTTGTAATACAAAGCTCTTTTGCCCTGCAGCTGGTTTCCCCAGAGGTTGACAAAATATTAGGGGTGTGCCGATGTATGTATTTTGCCGATTTACTGATACCGATTACTGCCAAAACGGAATGACGTTATTGAGTGCCGATATACACTAAGTTATGATTATTTTGCAAAAAATGAAAGTGTGATACAGTTTCTGCTGCTGATATACAAAAGAAAATCTTATATTTAACATAGCCTCCTAAAAATATTAAAGAAAATTAAAAAATTTGTAATACAAGGCTCTTTTGCCCTGCAGCTGGTTTCCCCAGACCTTTCCCCACAAAAAAAGTGCACATAGCCAAACATTTTCTGCACAATTGTGAAGATGTAAAAATCTAAATATGTAAAAATGTTGATATTAATTAAGGAAAAGACGAGCACTTCATGACCGATAAAGTTTGACCGATTTCTTGTACCTTCCGTTATGCTACGAAAAGTGCCTTTTGGGGTCACCAGCATGACAGGGTGAGTTTCATGACAGTCACGAAACTCGTGACTTTTTATGATGAATTTGGACCATGATTTTTTCATGACTATCATTACAGTCATGACTAATTCATGGTCCAAATTCATCATTAAAAAGTCATGATTTTTTTCATGACATTTCCATGATTTTTTTCATAATGGAGAGTCTGTCGACAATACTAGCCCCATGCTAAAAATCAATCCGGGACACTGGTTTCCACCTCCACAAAAGGACTCTTTTAACCTAGTCGTGTTAAAGCAACAAACTAGCCCAGGACGTGCGTTACACCTATGCAGTCTGCAGGGAGCTGTTTGAAGTCCGATTACTAGGCATTCAGTGAGGGCGTGCATAAGTTCAATAACACTTCAGCAACACCTCAACCGCGGTGAGCACGAATTCCAAATCACCCACTGCTCTCCACTAGTATTGCCATCGATCCAACAGCGCAACCTGCTTACAACAGCGATCTTTGCGCCCAAAGGCAAAAAGAGCCCCGGAATCAGCCTGCTGTTTGTCCGGGACTGCTCCCCACACGAAACTCGTTAACCTTAGAGAACCTTCAGTGGTGGCCTGCCCACGTGACAAGCCCATTACTAGTTTTCGGCAGTCGAGGCAGAGAACTTTAATCCCAGAGGCAAGAGGACCCCTTCAGAAACAACCAAAGCGGTGTTCAAGACCGAAGGCAAATGTCCACTAAGGGCTCATCCACGGCAATCTTCATGACCTAGGAAGAGCACTTACTGCTCGTGCTTTGCGAAGTATGGCATCATCTCGATCCAGGTCATCCCAAGACCCCGAGAGATGAGGGTGGCCAACAGCACAGCCAAATTAGAACTGAGATCTTCCAGCCTGAAGGACAGATGATACACTGCTCACTGCTACTGCAGCCACCGGTCAACAGCTCGACCAGATTAGAACATCATACCTACAGCCCGAAAGCAAAGACCCACTGCTCGCCGCACTCAGACCGCACTTTTGCCACGTTCCCACAACTTCAGACAGCAGCTTGACCAACTTAGAACGGAGTGCCCATCCCGATGGCGAGGACCCACTGCCCACCACAAGTGTCGCTGTATGCCAACCAGACTGTCCAGAAGATGCTGTCCACGGACTAGACACCCCGACTGTGGTTTAGCAGTTTATCAGTTGAAGGACACTGGAGCTCAGGCAAAGCTAACAAAACAACCAGCTTAGGGCAGCGATCTTCCAGCCCGAAGGCGAGGACCCACTGCTCAACTCGAGTCTAGCCACAGGTCCAAAGCCTCACCCGGCGTAGAAAAGAGTGCCCATTGCCTGAAGGTCAGGACCCACTCCTCACTGCCTGTCTTGCCATCATCACCAACTTACTGCAGCGAACTTTCAGCCCAAAGGCGATGACCCATTGCTCACCACCAGTCTTTGCCCAATCGAAACAATGCCAGCTTACTGAACCAGCTTACTGCAGCGATCTTCCAGCCCGAAGGCGAGGACCCACAGCTAACTGCCTGTCTTGCCACTGGTACAAGAGCTCGACCAGCATAGAACAGAGTGCCCGCAGCCCAAAGGCCAGGACCCACTGCTCGCTGCCTGTCTTGTCATCATCACCTGCATACTGCAACTATCTTCAATATGACAGTGAGGACCCACTGCGCACCACCAGTCTTTGCCCACTGGTCAAACAGCTGAAACGACTAAGTGTAGCGATCTTACAGCCCGAAGGCGAGAACCCACTGCTCACCACCAGTTTTGCCATCAGACACTGCTCCGTATTCCGCATCAGAACCGACTCGCTCGCCCAGTACAGCTTCCACGCATCGGCAAAAGCAGGTACTAAGGGCAGTCTTACTGCTGACCCAGCAGCTCCGACCGACTAAGTACAGTGATCTTCCAGCCCGACGGCGAAAACCCACCGGTCACCGCCAGTCAACTGACCTTTTTGCAGAAACTTACCGACCAGCGTGACGAGTACTTGACATGCCTGACATGCAGATATTCCTTGGACATTTGCTCACTTCCCAGACGTTTGGGAGCATGGTCTTGCCGCCGAGACATTTAAAGAACTTGGGAATCATACTAGCCTTGGTTTTGCTCGGTTAACCAGAGGGCACTATTCCTATAACACCCTAGCTATGAGCAATTCAGTGTCGCGCTGACCCATAGCCCCCAACCTACTACTGGTTGTTGACCGACCCACGCAAAAATTGGCCTCACCGAGCAACTTTACCTCTCACTACATGGTCAAGGTACTTCGCTGCCAAGTCCCGAGTCCCAAGTAGAGCCGACGATAGAACATTGCCAGCTGAACCGCTCTGGCTTCCCTAATTGCATTAGAATTTGCTAGGTTATCAGGATGGTTGACCTCCTATTGGCAAGAGTGCAAACGTTAGTCGTTTTGCACAGTAATGACCCTTCCGCAGGTTCTCCTACGGAAACTTGTAACGACTTTTAACTAAATGGTCAAGTTCGGTCATCTTCCCAGCATGCTACAGCGACTCGAGAGCCGCCAAGACCGCCAGTCCAGAGACCTCAATAAATCATTCATTCAGTAGTAGAGATGTGCGATGTGTGCAAATGGCATGGGTGTAATCAAAGCTAGCTTATGGGGTACAATTCCAAACCCCGATCTCTGTCACGAAAGAGGTTCAGTTGGTTACCCAGGTCCTTGCAAACTGGACACACACTGACTCTTTCATTGTAGCGCGCGTGCGGCCCTGGACATCTAAAGGCATCACAGACAAGTTATTGCTCAATCTTGTGCAGCTGATATGCCGGTTGTCCCTCTAAGCTATCGACCGACATGGCACCGGCTAGAGTCTCGTTCTTGTTGGAATTAACCAAACAAATCGCTTCACAAACTAAGAATGGCAATGCACCAACCCCCACTGATTCAAGAAAGAGTTCTCAATCTGTCAATCCTTCCGGTGTCCGTGCCGGGTGAGTTTTCCAGTGTTGAGTCAAATTAAACAGCAGGCTCCACTTCTGGTGGTGCCCTTCCATCAATTATTTTAAGTTTCAGCTTTGCAACAATACTTCCCCGGAACCGAAACACTTTGGTTTCCCGAAAGCTGCCCACCGAGTCATCGGAGAATCTCCGGCGTATCGCTGGTCGGCATCATTTATGGTAGATTTAGGGCAGTATCTGATCGCCTTCGAACCTCTAATGTTCGTTCTTGATTAATTAAAAACATTCTTGGCAAATGGTTTTGCAGCAGTTCGTCTTGGTACGGTCCAAGAATTTCACCTCTAGCGTCGCAATACGGATGCCCCCCGTATGTACTTATTAATTAAGGCTGTACCGATACCGAGCTGCCGAGCCGATTCTCGGCGAGCAGAGCATGATCGGCACTGACGGCATACCGAGCAATTACATCCATTTAACTGAGCCGAGCAGCGTGGCTCGCGTTTAGTCTTGGCGCGCGATCCTGTGACCACTGGACCTTGACACGAGCTTCATTTTGGAGATATCCAGTCGATGATTATGATCTATGCATGTTCCTGCTGCACTAAGGTTGACAGACTACCACAGAATTCAATATATCAATGAACTAATTTGCAGGTAATCGTGCAGATTAACTACTTTTTTTTATGCTTTTTCGGACATTCGCTTTCATATTACGCTTGATAAACGCAGCAGCGCATTATAGCGGAAGGCTCTTTTTTAGGCATAATGTGCACATGGTTACTGGTTTAGTACCACTGGAAGTATTGTTACACCATTACGGTCATATCTGAAACCTGAAAAATGTTAAGAAACTTATCTTCATCAAGAAAAACCTGAGTTTTAGTGTCACCAGCATTAATTTAATTGTTTTGAATGGTCAATTGTTTAAACTTTTATTAGCTTAAAAGTAATTTACCTCATAATAAAATTACTTGTTTTGGTATGATAATGGTTGTTAATTGGCAGGCTAATTGGCCATACCAGTTATGTCGATACGTCAATTACATTGTGAATCTTATAGTATATGGTTGCTGCTACACCAGGCTGTTTTAGTAAAAAGAATTGTTCTATCTAGAAGCCTGCTTGGCATTTAGCGAGTGCTGATTACAGGGATGCTGCCGGTATGAAAAATGTGAAAATTTGCTAGTGGTAAAATAAAAGGGAGAAATGTAAAAAAAAACACGAGTAGTGTTGTGTGAAAAATGAGGCAAAACGCAGTATTGAAGTAGAAAACAATCAAATTATCCGTCTTCATTTTGGGCCCAGAATAACGTAGGCATGTCTGTTGTTAGAACACGAAAAAAAAATGATTGTTTTTTCACCTGAATTTCTTTGAATTCGCTTTTGCTGTCTTTAGTGAAATTACAGAGAAATTACAATGGTTACTGGAAAAGAAAAACTGTGTTAAAGAATTGTGAAACTGGTATGTATATGAAAATGGAGAAATAGTGATACAAAAATGAAAATTAGGGATGTGAGAAAAATGAAAAGCGGGTATGTAAAAAAAAATGAAAAGTTGGAATGTGAGAAAATGTGAAAAAAGCTGCTGGTACTCCCGGCAGCACCCTATGATTAGTAAAGATGCTCGGTTCTGCTCGGCATCACTTATCGGCTCGGTATCGGCTCGGCAGGGAAAAATTTGCGCGGTACAGCCTTACTGTTAATCATTACTTTGGGTTACGAAAACGAACAAAATAGAACCAAGGTCTTATTCCATTATTCCATGCTGGGCTTTGGGGGCAGGATGCACCTGATTTGAGCACTCTAATTTGTTCAAAGTAAACGTTCTGGTCACCCATGACACTCAGCAAAGTGCACCTAAGAACGACCAGAAGGATGGCTCCGGGGCCGACAGTAAGACTGCACAAGGTGGACCGCTGGTCCAGCACCGAGATCCAACTACGAGCTTTTTAACTGCAGGAACTTTATATACGCTTTTGGAGCTGGAATTACCGTGGCTGCTGGCACCAGACTTGCCTTCGTATAGATTCTCGTTAAAGGCTTTAAAGTGTACTCATTAGACATCATTAGAGACTCGTATTGTTACTTTTTGTCACTCCCCGTGCCGTCAGGGAGTAATTTGCGTTCCTCCTGCCTTCCTTGGATGTAGTAGCCGTTTCTCAGGTTCCCTCTCCAGAATCGAACCCTGATTCCCTGTTACCCGTAAAAACTATGGTAGGTGCATAACCTACCATCGACAGTTGGTAAGGGAGACATTTGAAAGATGCGTCATCGGTGTTAAGACTGTGCGATCGACTTCAAGCTATCTAGAGTCACCAAATGGGAACGGATGCTTGCGGATTCGTACTGGTCTTGTTCTAATAAAAGCGCTCGTCTCTAAAGGTCAGAGCTGGTCGCCATGTATTAGCACTAGAATTACCACAGTTATCCAAGTAGGATGGTACAATCTAAGGAATCATAACTGATTAAATGAGTCATTCACGGTGTTACCTTAATGCGGCGTGAACTTGGACATGCATGGCTTAATCTTTGAGACAAGCACATGACCAGTGGCCGGATCAACCAGGTTACTTTCAACCAACGGCCCCCTTCAGCAGCACGAGAGCAAGCTTTAAGAGGCAGCCCACGTACCCTGCAACCTTCCAGAGAAGGAGACACACAGACCACGAAGCAAGTTGGCAAGCCTTCGGCCACATTCAAGGACACGTTTTTTAACTACTCAAATGACATCCATCTGAAGCGAAACAAAGACTTACATTTCAGCCACAGCTCACCGACTCCAAGTCCAAGACACAAAAGAATGAAAGCAGGCAAGAGAGAATCGTCCACTTATTCAAGATCGAACATGGCTCAACATGTTATCCTTGCATACCCGTCCACATCCCTAAAACCAACGGAGCAAGCTCACGCTAGGACCAAGCCAGACCAAACTCTTTCAGCAGCATGTAACCAGACTATTTTTGCCTACAGCTAACGCATCCCGAACTCTTAACACATGAACCACAACTGATTCGACTGCTGCCTAGTTCTCCAAACCGAAGACACAGAGGAACGAGGCAAGCATTGGGATCGTCCGGTTACTCCAGCTTGAACATTGTTCAACATGCTACTGTTGCCTACATGTCCATAGCCCGAAGACTAATGTTGCAAGCTTACAGTAGGGCCAAGCTGTTAACGTTCAAACTCTTTCAGCAGCACATCACCGGTCTCTCGCCCACAGCCAACGCATCCTGGACTTAGCTACAATCGATTCACCTGCTGCTAAAGCATTACAAATCCAAGACACAGAGGCATGAGGCAATCGAGTTAGGATCGTCCACTTACTCAAGCTTGAACACGGCTCAACATGCTAACCCTTGCGTACCCATCCATAACCCGAAGACCAACACAGCAAGCTTACGGTAGTGCCAAGCAGCTAAAGTTCAAACTCTTTCACCAGCGCATCACCAGTCCCATTCGCCCACAGTCAACACATCCCAAGGAACAAAAAAAAAAGCAAGAACCACTTCGCCCGCTTCTCAAGCACTTCCAATCCAGGACAGAGACATGCAAAGCAAGCAAGTTACTATCATCCAATTACTCAAGCTCGAACACAGTCCTACATGCTACCCTTGCGTACCCACCCATTACCGAAGGCCAGTGGAGCCAGCTTACGGTAGGGCCAAGTCGCTTACATTCAATCTTTTTCAGCAGGACTCACCATAATCATTCGCCCACAGCTAACATCCCAAACTATAGGAGCACAAGAGGGCAGCCGACTACTACGGAAGTGAGTCTAGTCAAACACCATTTCTAAACTCATCAGCTATGGCTAGGATGCTGTCCTTGCGTGCCCACTATGCAGTTAGTGTGCCCGAATCATCCGTAATATCATGGACACTTAAAGACTGACGGAGCAAGATTCTGTAGGCCCAGACAAGGAGTCAGTGATCGTCCGCAGTACAAGACCATACTCTTAAATGCATTCGCTTGCAATTCGTGTGCAACACACCCAACTTCTAAGGCCTGAGCCAAAGGATCAAAGGCCCTCCGAAGGATCTATAGCAGAAGAACCGAGATTCCCAAGTCAGGTATTGGCACTGTTGCTTTCAAGCTCGTCTTCAGCCGGACTGCAACTCTTACCTACCCCGAACACCGACGGAGCAAGATTGGAAGGAGAAAGGCTGCCTCAAAGCTCGTCAACAACAACCACTCCCAAAATGTCATGCCTCTGGTGCCGAAGTCTAACACCTTCTGGCAACGTTGCATAAAGATCAACAAAGCAGTAGGTAAGTCTCAAGCAACTTCTGAATATTGTTCTTTCGCTTCACGCTCTTTTCGGTCATGAGGATGCATGGTGTCTCTCGTACCGAGCGCATTTTTTTTCACATTTTTCTTCTGGGTTGCCGCACCTCTTCGGCCAAACCCCGCTTTCCATTCAGCTTTCAAGTTCTATTTTCCCTCCTTACTTTCAATTATTTCGTACATACGGTCACACGGACCAAATCATAAAACTGAACTCTATCATCCCCATCAATTATGGGGTTCAGGAACACTGCTCCGAAGCGCGGTCAGGAACACAGCTGGGTGTGACAGCTGCCCTTTCCTAGTATATGAATTCGGCAATGTGCGGGACACTGCTCGATGCCGTTATTGGCACCACAGCGCATTTAGCCCTCTGTGGTAGGGAAGAACACAATTTGTATTAAACCCTGGCATTGCTTTCGGAGTTCTCGGGATTTCCAGCAATCAATAAATATAAAGACTAAGGCTGTACCGACCACATTTTTTCCTGCCGAGCCATTCCCAAGCTGAGTCCTCAAATGCTGCCTGGTGCACCGATCATAATCAAGCCGATCAGTGCTGCCGAGCAAAACTGAGCTGCTTTAGTAATCACAGGGGTGCTGCCGAGAGTACCAGCTTTTTTCACATTTTCTCACATTCCAACTTTTTTCGCATTTTTTCACATACTCGCTTTTCACATTTTCACATACCTGTTTTTAATTTTTTTCATTTTTGTATCACTATTTCTTCGTTTTCATATATCACACCAGTTACACAATTCTTTAATACATTTTTTTCTTTTCTACAATAATTGCAAAAGAAAATCAAGGACATACAAGGATGTGTGTCCTTGATTTTCTTTTAATAATTGTAATTTCTCTGTAATTTCACTTAAGAGAGCGAAAGTGAACTCTGGTAATAAACCGATGAATTTTTTCTCGTTCTAACAACAGACATGCCTACATAATTCCGGGCCCAACAAGAAGACGGATAATTTGATTGTTTTTTTTTACTTCGTCAGTGCGTTTTGCCTTTTTTTCACCAACATTCATGTTTTTTACATTTTTCCCTTTTTTTAACTACTGGCAGCTCGCTAAATGCCAAGCAGGCTTCTAGATAGAACAATTCTTTTCACTAAAACAGCCTGGTGTAGCAGATTGCAATTAATGACATATCGACATATCTGGTATGGCCAAATTAAACCTGCATTAACAACGATTATTATACAAAACAAGTAATTTTTATTAGGAGTTAAGTTACTTCTTAGCTTACAATAGGTTTAACAATTGACCATTCAAAACAATTAAATGAGTGCTATTGACATTAAAACACTGAGGTTTTTCTTGATGAAGGTACGTTTCTTACGTTTTTTCAGGTTTCAGCACACAAAAAGGAGTTAATCTGCACGAATTACCTACAAATTTAGTTCCTGCATAGAATTCTGTGGTAGTCGTTCAACCTTCCTGCAGCAGCAACCAAGCATAGACCATACTCATCGACTGGAATCAGCCAAAATGAAGCTCGCATCAAATTCCTAGGATCCCATGCCAAAACTAAAGACGAGCCGCGTTGTTCGGCTCGGTTAACTGGACTTAATTGCTAGGCATACCGAACATTGACGATCATGCTCTACTCGGCGAGAATTGGCTTGGCTGCTTGGTATCGATACAGCCTTAATAAAGACATACTGCCTTTCCTCCGGTGAATTCATCAAGTTCCAAAGTGTACGTTGAAGATGGAATTTAGGCAAACCCAGAGACTCCTTTCTTTAAAGTACCCGATCTAACCTCACCTGTCTGCACCATCAGTCATGTGCCTGAACCAGGCGAACAAGACGGTAACACCGACCGATGATGCTAGCCGACTTTGGGTGGCCTAACCAGAATAGTAAACACACTTCGTAATCGTAGCAGCTAACCCGTCCTTCATGCCCCTGAACCATCCGAAGAAGATGTAGAGCATTCACACCGCAGAAAGCCAGTCAGTAACTGTTACCACCCCAGTACTGCTTCATTAAGCAAACCGAGGTGTTTGAGAGTGATTCAGCAGGTATGCACAGCTAAACAGAACCTTCAACTCTCAGAAAGATTTATTCAGTATGGAGAATAGCTCATCCAAGTTTTGTTGGTCTCTGCTAACCTACTCTCCACGCCTATGATGTGGACCCCTACATCAGCATTGCAAACACAGAATAGGGCCTTTCCAACTTCTGGAAACAAGAATCAAAAAACTATGACAAAGCGAGGGTCGAAGGCATGAAGTCGCCAATGCCCTATATCGTGCTTTGATCATTTGCAAAACCGTGTTCGGCCACGCGACATTGCTAAGTTAATCTAGCATTATTAATGCAGGAGTCCGAATCATCGAGACAGACAGTCCAGGGCCTTCAGAAACCATCCCTACAGTGGCCAAGAGACTAGGGGCAGAGCCGTGCTTCATTCGACCAACTTTCTTTTTTTGCTTCCCTGCACGACTTTTGGTCTCAGACACTAGGTCCCTATATACTACATGGCGGTGCATCTAGCATTGCTAACGCAGGTCAAATTGCGAACCGGATGTGCTTGAGACCTGAATTTTGAAAGATAGGTAGGTCTTCTCATGGCCGATCTAACAAGCCAAACCCCATCAAAATCGGTCGAATAGTTCCCGAGTTATAAAAAAAAACCCATGCTACCACGAAAAAAGGCGCGTTCGGCCCCCCGGATGCTAGCTTTACTGCGCTACTCTAAAAACTAGCGTTGCTAATCGATGACAAATGAAAAGTGGTTGGATCATGGCCAAAATCGGCATGTTCCTGGGGAACGATGTTTGATGTACGGCACCGAACGATGGATGGCCGCCGACCAACCGTCTGGCGCTGATGACCCTAAACATACTTCTCCTAGCATTATGAACATTACGGAAAATCAATTAAACTGTCTTGGCTCAAAAACTAGACATGGAAACTTCATGAAACTCGGTGTCAGGGTAGTCCTTGTCACTCCGCACATTTTAAGCCTATCCCCATGTCCGTGTGCACCCTGAGAGCGGTGCACATTTTCAAAATTTCAAATGTCATTTTCAAATTTCATTTTCAGAATTTTCAAAATGTCCGCCACTTAACACAAACATTGTGCTATAACTCATGAACAGCCAATCACAGGGAGAAAATTTGACGACGAAATCAAAATCTGTCATGCATGAAAGGTCATACGCAACTGGCAGCAAAAATCGCAGCCGTTTTAAAAATGGCCACCACTTAAAGCATACATTGTGCTATAACGCATGAACTGCCCATCACAGGGAGAAAATTTAATGACGAAAGATGTTGTTCACATCAAAATCTGTCAGGCATTAAAGGTCATATGAAACTGACAGCCAAAATGGCGACCATTTTCAAAATAGCTGTTACTTAAATTGCATGAATAGTTTCAGAGTTCCAGGAGATGTTCGGGAAAAATACGAACAGCTCTGATTCAAGACACCATGAATAACAGTACAGCTTCCAGTCTTCCTTCACTACTGACGTAAGTAACTGAGTAACAGCATATGAAGAACTCCACAATCCATTCACAGATTAGAGCCACAACCTTGTTCACCTCGACTTCCTTAGCAGGTGGTAAAGACTGTGATAGAAATATAGAAAAAAAGAGAGGCATAATTCAAATGTTACGTAAAGAACAGACTTGAAGACATGGTAGACCTAATCCGTAAGCCAATGGTGAAATTAAAGCTGCCCTTGATGAGCACTAGACCTCGTACTACGTCATACTCCCAGGTACAGTTGAGTTCCCTCCGAAGTGATTGTAGTCTCTTTGCTCAATTTTACGTTGGTTGTGAAGCAAGAGGAAGAGACCTGGAAGAATTTTTCCATCACGAAAATAACAATGACCTCCATCAATTTCTCAACTTGGAAATCTTAGAATTGGTACCAAGAGTGACATTGTAGCGTGCTTAGAAATTCATATGCAACGAGGCTGAGGCAACATCTGTAGAGGAACCATATTATCTTGATGTTATGTTGTTGGAAGCAGCAGTGATTTTCAATATGTTGCGGCCTAAAGGCACAGTGAATACCTTCAAAGACTATGCAGAGAATATGTTCATAACGTATGTGAAGTATCATCTGCAGCATTCTAACAGAGTGGACGGATATAAAGCTCAAATCACTCAAAGATGCTACACGCCAGGTAAGATGCTCAGGTATCTTGATATGGGTTGCAGGGAGCACCCCACTGCCCAGGAAATGGCAGGAATTTCTGAGAGTGGACGAGAACAAGAAAGAACTGTTTGCCTATCTAGGTTCACAATCCATGAACATCAGTAGTGCATGAGAACTGTTGTCACTACAAGTAGTGAAGATGCCTTTAGTAACAAACCTGACTTCGCAATGACCAATGTGTAGCCATGAAGCCACAAAGACCTATACCAGATACCAGACTCCTCCTCCACGTGACAGCAGCATCAACTTGGGAAATAAACAAATTCTTGTCAAAACAGTCACTTGTCACTTGTCAAAGGATCTCACAGAGGTCAATGCTGCCAGAAGGCATCTCTTCACGCAGAAAGGTCGCACCCTGGAAGCAATATCACCAACACATGTACCACATCGGCAGCATGCCATGAGAACAGCATTGTCAGCTAGGCCATTGTTGGGGAAAGGCAGATGTTCATTCCTACTCCCGGGAGCAGTGGATGGACATTACAGGATGGGCACTGGGAGGTCCTTTGGATTACACTTTCAGAAGCAACTAAGGCTTGCATGGACTTTCTAGCATGCACACTAAACAGAATGACATGTTCTACCTCGTGCAATTGTGAGGCTAACCGTGGGGACTGAAACCCAGCATAACTTCTTTACCTGTACATTTTAGCATGTCATAACTAACAATATGGTCATCAGCGTATTATGGAACGAGGTACTATCCAACTATCCAACTATTATGTGTGTTCTAATGCTACGGTGTTATCGGATACTAGGACAGCCCCCCCCCCGTATATGGGCGGTTTTTATAGCATTGTTGTGATTTCCCATTTTCATAAAAATACTGAACAAAAACAAGATGCAAGTTGTGCGAAGTTTCCAACATTCATATTAATTAGGGAATACTTAATTTAAATTCTAAGTTTGATGTTTCCACATCACGAGACAGCGAACGCGATTTCCTCGCTTGGTACTGACGTCACACATCATCACCTTGGACCTTGGAGCAATGACGTCATCGTAGCATACTAGTGAGTGCGCGCCGGGTTGTGTTTCTAACATGGCGGCTGCGAGACTGGACCGCTCTGACTATAGCAGCTCGAACCAATATACAATCACTGCGTGATTTATTAAATTAAAGAATTCTAGAACGTACCCTTTCGTGGCTCAGTACCCTACAAAGACTCGTGAAAGTTCATTAAGCTGGGCGGTAATCCACTGTAAGCAAAATGCTGGGCAGATAAGCAATTCGACGATGTCCACTTGTTGCTTGTCAGGAGGGAGAGGCAGACTAGGGAAGACGTGCTTCATTTGAAAAGAATCTGTGATACTGTTCTTTGCTAGCTAGTGGTTTGGAATGGAATGAGAGCCGAGCGCTTTCTTGCCTGGGCGCATGCGCCAACAGGTGATGAAGTGTGTCGTCACGTGAATGAGACTTGGATGTGTTGACCGCACGAATCAAGAATTAGTCTGCTAGAACGAAGACTAAGACACATTACTACGTAATAACTATAAAGCCTGAGTGGTTTTCGTACCACTCACATATTTTTTAAGTGTCTTAATTAATGATATGGAAATTTAAGATGGTAGGGTTTAGTTTTACTTTAAGATAATTATTTCGTTTGTTGAGAATTGTTGACAATTGTTGTGATTTCACATTTGCGTTAAAATGCTGTGCCATTAGCAGTCGCCCAGGCTTTCATTAGATTTAGTTAGATCTGGATTAAGAGATAAAGAGGCCTCGATCCCGTTTGCATGAAAATATTGTGACGTCATCAGCACTGTGTCTCTTTGTTGTTCGAATCATTACTTATACAGACAATACCGTTTGACAGCAATACAAACAAACAAAAGAAAAAAGATTATCGAGATTCCTACTGTGGATTGTGGATACACGAACAATAGAAATACGATTTAAGAGTGGGAATCTCGGTAATCTGGCGAAACACACACACACACACACACACACACACACACACAAACAAACAAATATTATTATCTTAGTTAAATAGATTTACAATAATGTATGATTTAGGACAGTTCAAAGTAAATCCTACTTTTCCTTTACTTTTCCTATTGTTTAAAATATAATTATCATGGTGGTGTGTCTGCTTTTGTAGTAAGCCTTTTTATGTGAACATTATCTTTAATCATTGAATTTTCTCCCAGTGATGGGCAGTTTATGTGTTATACATAATGTATGGTTTAACTGGTGGCCATTTTGAAAACTGCCGCCATTTTGGTTGCGAGTTGCATGTGACATTTCATGCTTGGACAGATTTTGATGTGAACAACATCTTTAGTTTTTTTAATTGTCTCCCTGTGATTGGCAGTTCATGCATTATAGCACAATGTATGCTTTAAGTGGCTGCCATTTTGAAAATGGTCGCCATTTTGGCTGCGTACGACCTTTCATTCCTGGACAGATTTTGATGTAAACTACATCTTTCGTCTTTGAATTTTCTCCCTGTGATGGGCAGTTCATGCATTACGTCCCCATTACAAGGGCCACCAGTATTTGGTACTGGGCCCCTAGAACAGAACTGGCGAGAGTGCGTGTCCACCATCCCGCATGCTGCAAGGGACACCAGTATTTAGGTTGGCCTTGGGCCCTAGCACACAACTTGCGAGAGAAAGTGTCAATCATCCCGCACGTTACTAGGAACACCAGTCTTTCTCTTGGTCTTAGAACCCTAGCACACAACTTGCAAGAGGTCGTGTCCATCATCCCACACGTTTCAAGGGATACCAGTATTTTGCTTGGCCTTGTGACCCTTAGCACACAACTTGCGAGAGAACGTGTCCGTCATCATGCATGATACAAATGACACCAGTATTTGGCTTAGCACTGGGGCCCTAGTAAACAACTTGCGAGAGGACGTTTGCGTTAAATCCATGTCACGCTGCCAGACACGAAGTTTCAACTCAGATGGGCTGAAACGTATGATGAACCTAAGCCAGAACCGGAATTTCGGGTCTGGTTCTTTTTCTCTAATACAGAACCTGGGATACCAGCTGGGCTGGGTTTTTTCTGACCTTCAAACAGCAGACCTCTAAACAGCAGACCTCCGTGGTCAAGCTAACATTCGGAGGGCCGTTACGTTGGGGCAATGGAATGGCTCCAATACATTTGGTTAGATGTATTGGTTGGTACATAGGAAGACAAGCTTAGCACATTCGTTTTGGTAGAAAGCACTTCGTTCCAGAGCAAATTTCACAATGTGAAATTACTCCCTCTTTTAATAGGATGTAGTAGTTGGTTCCTACCAACTACTACCTCTTTGGATACCAGGGTTGGTTTGTTTGGTAGGTTGCACTTTGCCCCAGATTTAGTTACACACAATGTGAATATAGCCCCTATTATAAAAGAAGGTAGTAGGTGGCAGGGGCAGAGGATGGGGTCTAATCAAAGGAATGCGTCTGAATCAAATTTGGTACGTGGATTGGTTGGCACATTTTTGTTGATATGGTTAGAACATTCATTACGTGGGTAGCACATTACCCCAGAGCAAGTTACACTCTATGTGAAAGTAGCTCCTATAATAAAGGGAGGTAGTAGGCGGTAGGGGCAATGCAAAGGTCCAATCAAAATTTGTTGGGTGGATTGGTAGGCACATTGGAGGATGTGCTTAGCACATTCGTATGATGGATAGCACATTGCCCCGGGGCAAGTTACACACAATATGAAATTAATCCATCCAGTAGAAAGAGGTAGTAGTTGGTAGGTGCAATGGAAGGGGCCAAGCAAATTGGATAAGTGGGTTGGTTGGCACATTGGAGGATGTGCTTAGCACATTCGTATGATGGATAGCACATTGCCCCGGGGCAAGTTACACACAATATGAAATTATTCCCACCAGTAAAAGGAAGTAGTAGATAGCAGGAGCAATGGAAGGGACCAATTAAATTGGATAAGTGGGTTGGTTGACACATTGGAAGAAATGCTTAGCACATTAAATTTAGTGGGCAGCACTTTGCCCCAAAGTTTAGTCACACACTATGCAAAGTTAGTCCATATTGTAAATGAAGGTAGTAGGTGGCATGGGCAAAGGAAGGGGTCCGATCAGATTGGGTATGTCGATTGGTTAGCACAATGGAAGATATGCTTAGTACATACATTTGTTGGGGAGCACTTCCCTCGGGTCAAGTTATACACAATATGAAATTAAACCCTCATGTAAAAGAAGGTAGTAGGAAGTAGGGGCAATGGAAGGGTTCAAATCAGATTGCGTACATGTATTGGTTTGCATATTCGAAAACATGCTTAGCACATTCGATAGGTGGAGAGCACTTCGTTCCAGAGCAAGTTACACACAATGTGAAGGTATCCCCTATTTTAAAATAAGGTTCCCATTGTGAAAGGAGGTAGTAGTTGATAGGTGAAATAGAAAGGGCCCAATCAAATTGAATATGTGGATTGGTTGGCACATTGGAATATATTCTTAGAACATTCATTTGGTGTGTAGCACTTTGCCCCGAGCTACTTACACACTATGTGAAGGTATCTCCTATTTTAAAATAAGGTAGTAGGTGGCAGAAGCAAAGGAAGGGGTTTAATCAAATTTGGTACGTGGACTGGTTGGCACATTTTTGTAGATATGCTTAGCAAATTCATTTGGTGGATAGCACATTGCCCTGGAGGAAGTTACACACAATATGAAATAAGTCCCTCCTGTAAAAGAAGGTAGTAGTTACTAGGAGAAATGGAAGGGGTCCAATCAAATTGGATATGTGGGTTGGTTGGCACATTGGAAGATATGCTTAGCACATTCGTTGGGTGGGTAGCACTTTGCCCCAAAGCCAGTAGCACACTGCGAGAAGTTAGCCTCTATTGTTAAAGGAGGTGATAGGTGGCAGGGGAAATGGAAGGGGTACAATCGGATTAGGTAAATGGGTCGGTTGGCACATTGGACATATGCTTAGCACGTTTGTTTGGTGGGTAGCATATTGCCCTGGGGCAAGTTGCACATAAGGTAAAGTTTTCCCTTGTTGTGAAAGGAAGTAGTAGGTGGCAAGAGCAATGAATGGGATCCAATTAAATTAAGTTGGTTGATTGGTTTGTACATGGGAAGATACGCCTAACACATTCATTTGATGGGTAGCACATCTCCCCTGGGCAAGTTACACACAATGTGAAGTTAGCCCCTATTGTAAAGGAAGGTTGTATGTGGTAGGGACAATGGAATGCGTCCAAGCATATTGGGCAATTGAATGGGTTGGCACATTGAACGATATGCTTAGAACATTCATTTAGTGGGTAGCACATAGCACTGGGGCAAGTTACACACAATGTAAAGTTAGCCCCCATTGTGAACAGAGGTGGTAAGACGAGGAGCACTGGAAGGGGTCTAATCAAATTGGGTAATTGAAACTGTTGGCACATTGGAAGATATTCTTAGCACATTCGTTTGAGAGGTGTTACATTGTACTGGTGCAAGTTACACACAATGTGAAATTAGCCCCTATTATAAAAGGAGGTGGAAGGCATCCAATCAAATTGAGTAAGTGGAACGGTTGACACATAGTAAGATATGCTTAGCACATTCATTTAGAGGAAAGCACATTGCCCTGGCACAAGTTACACACAATCTGAAGTTAGCCCCTATTTTAAAAGGAGGTGGTAAGAGGCACGGGCAATGGAAGGGGTCCAATCAAATTCGGTAAATGGATCGGTTGGCATATTGGAACATACGCTTAAAACATTCGTTTGGTAGGTAGCATATTGCCCTGGTGCAACTTAAACACAATGTGAAGTAAGCCCCTGTTGTGAAAGAATGTTGTATCTTGGAGTACGCCTTGCCAATTTGGTCCATGCATTTGCCGAAATATATCGACTGCCTTGAATCGGTATAGTACCGCTTACTAAGTTGATCCCTGGCATGTCCAATAAGTCATAAAAGGAACACTTAACGGCCCTTAATCTTGGAAGAAAAGCTTAGCACATTCATCAGGATTGTAGCACATTGAGCCAGGGCAATTTACACACAATGTGAGGTTAGCCCCTATCTTAAAAGTAAATAGAAGTGGTAGGGGCAATGGAAGGGGTCCAATCAAATTGGATACGTGGATTGGTTGGCACATTGAAAGATACTTAGCACATTCATTTGGTGGATAGCACATAGCACCGAAGCAAGTTGCACACAATATGAAATTAGTCCCTCCAGTAAAAAGAGGTAGAAGTTGGCAGGGGTAAAGGAAGGGATTCAACCGGATCCAACCGGACTTAGTCCAACTTAGTTTGACTGGTTGGCATGTTGGAAGATATGCCTAGCACATTCGTTTAGTGAGTAGCACATTGCCCTGGGGCAAGTTATCCACATTGGAAAGTTAGCCCCGATTGTGAAAGGTGGTAGTAAGTGACAGGGGCAATGAAAGGGGTACAATTAAATTGAGTTGGTTGATTGGTTGGCACATTGGAAGATATGCTTAGCATAATCGTTTGATGGGTAGAACATTTCCCCAGATGTGAAGTTGCCCCATGTGGTGAAAGAATGTAGTAAGTGGCAGGAGCAATGGAAGGCATCCAATCAAATTGAGTGGGTGGATTGATTGGCACATTGGAAGATATGCCTGGCACATTCATATGGTGGGTAGCATATTGCCCTGGTGCAAGTCACACACAACATGAAGTTAGCTCCTTTTGTGAAAGGATGTAGTAGGTGGCAGGGGCAATGGAAGGGGGTCAATCAAATTGGGTAACTGGATAGGTTAAAAACACATACAGAGTAGCCATCAAGTGCTGGTGAAACAACGAAATCACGACGTTTCGGTTCCAAGGTCGGAACCGTTTTCAGGTGTAGGGTTTAAAACATGTCAAACAACTTAAAATTTAAAATTTAAATTAATAAAATAACAGCAGAGCATGGCCATGGAAATAAAACTCACAAGTCTTAAGGATGCAAGGTTCCATGCTAAAAACTAAAACCAAATAAAATAAAATAAAAGTCAGCACAATTCAAAAGAATGTGCCAACAGTCCACCTAACTCACCCAAGTCTGCAGGTCGAATGAGAGATGATTCGTCGGCTATCCTTTAAATAGTGGGTCCCTGGATTTTGATTGGTGGAAATGTGTTGATGCCTGCGTCATTGCATAACTTAATGTAGTCTTGTAGGTGATTGGCTGTAGGTATTAAGTGATTATGAGCAGGTGGTTTGGTTAAATGAATACAAAGTGTTTCCAAGTTTTCGCGTGTTTTGGTGTGAAGAATTTGGAATAAAATGTTTGTTTGCGAAATTTCAGGTTCATGCCCTTTTTTTTGAAAGTGTTGGACCAGTGAGTTTTCTTGTTTCATTACATTAAAGTTTGATTTGTGGGAACTAAGTCGTTTACATATTTCCTGTTTACTTTGGCCTACATAGGCAGCTGTGCATCCAGAATGGGCACAAGGTATGCTATAAATGGTGTCTTTTGTAAATCTGGCCGGAATATTGTAGTACTGGTATTGGGGGGGGGGGGGGAGGCTGAAGTTGGTTGTGAAGAGCGCAGCTACTTTTACTAACAAGGCGCACATTATCAGTGTATAACTTCTTGAGAAGTGGTTCAGTACTCCCCTTATATAAGGCGAAACAAGAAATCCGGTTTTATGCTGTTGTTTCCGAGAGGTGGAGAGCCAATTAAAGTTATTAAATTAAAGTCGGTTGATTGGTTGGCTCATTGGAAGATACGCTTAACACATTCATTTGATGTGTAACACATCTCCCCAGGGCAAGTTACACACAATGTGAATTTTACCCCTCTTGTAAAGGAAGGTAGTAGGTGGTAGGGACAATGGAATGCGTCCAGCAAATTGTGAACAGAGGTGGTAAGACGAGGAGCACTGGAAGGGGTTTAATCAAATTGGGTAATTGAAACTGTTGGCACATTGGAAGATATGCTTAGCACATTCGTTTGAGGGGTGTTACATTGTACTGGTGCAAGTTACACACAATGGGTAGTTAGCTCCTATTATAAAAGGGGGTGGAAGGCATCCAATCAAATGGGGTAAGTAGAACGGTTGACACATAGGAAGATATGCTCAGCACATTCGTTTATGAGTAGCACACCGCCCTGGGGCAAGTTACATTGCAAAGTTAGCCCCTATTGTAAGAGGAGCTGGTAGGTGGCAGGCGCAATGGACTTGAGTAATTGAATCGGTTGGCATATTGGAATATATGCTTAGCACATTCGTTTAGTGGGTAGCACATTGCCCTGGGGCAAGTTACACACAATCTGAAGTTAGCCCCTATTTTTTTTTGGTAGGAGGCAGGGGGAATGGAAGGGGTCCAATCAAATTGAGTAAATGGGTCATTAGCACATTGGAATGTATGCTTAACACATTCGTTTGGTAGGTAGCATATTGCCGTGGTGCAACTTAAACACAATGTGAAGTTAGCCCTTGTTGTGAAAGAATGTTGTATCTTGGAGTACGCCTTGCCAATTTGGTCCAAGCATTTGCCGAAAGATATCGACTGCTTTGAATCAGTATAGAGCAATTTACTAAGTTGATCCCTGGCATTTACAATAAGTCATAGAAGGAACACCTAACGGCTCTTTATCTTGGAAGAAAAGCTTAGCACATTCATCAGGTAAGGGCTAACCTCACATTGCCCCAGGGCAAGTTACACACAATGTGAGGTTAGCCCTTATCTTAAAAGTAGGTAGAGGTGGCAGGGGCAATGGAAGGGGTCCAATCAAATTGGATACGTGGATTGGTTGGCAATTGAAAATGCTTAGCACATTCATCTGGTGGATAGCACATTGCCCCGGAGCAGGTTGCACAAAATATGAAATTAGTCCCTCCAGTAAAAAGAGGTAGTAGTTGGCAGGGGTAAAGGAAGGAATCCAATAATATTGGGTAGTTTGATTGCTTGGCATGTTGAAAGATATGCCTAGCACATTCGTTTAGTGGGTAGCACATTGCCCTGGTGCAAGTTACCCACAGTGTAAAGTTAGCCCCGATTGTGAAAGAAGGTATTACGTGACAGGGGCAATGGAAAGGGTCTGAATAAATTGAGTTGGTTGACTGGTTGGCACATTGGAAGATATGCTTAGCATATTCGTTTGAGGGGTATCACATTTACCCAGGGCAAGTTACAATGTGAAGTTGGCTCCATGTGGTGAAAGAATGTAGTAAGTGGCAGGAGCAATGGAAGGCATCCAATCAAATTGAGTGGGTGGATTGGTCGGCACATTGGAAGATAAGCTTAGTACATTCGTTAGGGATGTAGCACATTGCCCCAGGGCAAGTTACACACAATGTGAAGGCAGCCCTTATCTTAAAAGGAGGCAGAGGTAGCATGGGCAATGGAGTCCAATAAAATTGAGTGGGTGGATTGGTTGGCCTATTGGAAGATATGCCTGGCACATTCATGTGGTGGGTAGCACATTGCCCTGGTGCAGGTTACACACTACATAAAGTTAGCTCCTGTTGTGAAACTATGTAGTAGATGGCAGGGGCCATGGAAGGGGTTCAATCAAATTGGATAACTTGATAGGTTAGGACATTGGTAGATATGATTAGAACATTCGTATGGTGGGTAGCAAATTGCTCTGGGACAGTTACACTTAGTGTAAAATTATCCCTTGTTGTGAAAGGATGTAGTAGTTAGTAGAAGCAATGGAAGGGGTCTAATTAAATTGATTTGGTTAATTGGTTGGCACATTGGAAGATATGCTTAGCACATTCCTTTGATGGTAGCATATCTCTCCAGGGGAAGTTACAGACAATGGCTAGGATGTAGCAGTGGGTTGGGACAATGAAATGGGCCCAATCAAAATAAGTAATTAAATAGGTTGGCATATTGGAAGATGTGGTTAGCACATTCGTATATTGGTTAGCACATTGCCCTGGGGAGTTACACATAAAGTAAATGTATCCCCTGTTGTCAAAGGAGGTAGTAGGTGGCAGGGTCAATGGAATGGGTCAAATCAAGTAGGGTGGGTGGATTGGTTGGCACATTGGAAGATATTCTTAGCACATTCGTATGGTGGGTAGCATATTGCCCTGGAGCAGTTACACATAATGTAAAATTATCCCCTGTTGTGAAAGGAGGTAGTAGTTGGCAGGAGCAATGGAAGGGGTCCAATAACATTATGTTGGTTTATTGGTTGGCATATTGGAATTTATGCTTAACACATTCATTTGATGGTAGCATATCTCCCCGGTGGAAGTTACACACAATGTGAAGTTTGCCCCTATTGTAAAAGGATGTAGTAGGTCTTAAGTACAATGGAAGGGGCCCAATCAAATTGGGTAATTAAATCAGTTGGCACACTCAAAGATATGCTTAGCACATTTGTTTAGTGGATAGCACATTGCCCTAGGGCAGGTTTCCCACAATGTAAAGTTAGCCCCATTGTAAAAGTTGGTAACAGGTGAAAAGGGCGATGAAAAATTGCCAATTAAATTGAGTTGGTTGATGGTTAGCAATTGGATGATATGCATGCTTAAAAAATCGTTTGATGGGCAGCACATATCCCCAGGGCAAGCTTCACACAATGTGAAGTAAGCCCTTATCCGTCTGGCTTCAACCACATACGTCACCACATATGTGTTTAGCTCTGAGACACCAGCACCCAAGTTGCGGGAAGACGTCCAGCATGCTGTTGCAGCAAACCCCATCAACGCTTACACAGACCTACAAGTTTGCCAACATCAAACCATTCATCCTAGACCCTTAAATTTGGTGTGCACTCAGCTGAAGGAACCCTCTAGACACCCAAAGGGTAAAAGGTTTCATAGCTCTAGCTCCCATAGGAAAGAATCCCGACTTTTGATGCCGAACTAAATCCCGAACTAAACGTCCTAGACACTTCAAACTTGGTGGGCGCCTAGCTGGCCATACCCCCTGGACATCCAAAAAATTTCAGACCCACAGCCCTAGTAGAAGGAGCGCTATTAAATAAACCGGCTTTGAGTCTAGGCCTATATAGGCCTAAATACTTCGACCGTCAATAGCGGACGAACGAGACGAGCTACGACCCTGGGGATAGGCTAGATCGCTTTAGGAGGACGAAATACCTCTGGCTACCAAGTTTAGACCTAAAACACGAGAGGTTATGGGGAAACAGCATACCTGTGGTTAGGTTAGGTTAGTGAGGAAAATGTGCCGAGGGACGAGTGCTACCCTGACACCGAGTTTCATGATGTTTAGACGGCCAGATTTTGAGCCCCTACACTTTGACCGATTTTCCATACCTTCCGTAATGTTACGAAAAGTACCTCTGGGGTCACCAGTGAGACAGGGTTGGTGCCAGGGCGCCCATCTTCTGGGGCCGTCCATCTAGCATCGTCCCCCTGGCGCATGCCGATTTTGGCCGTTATGCTAGCACTTTTCATTTATCCTGTGTTTTGGTTTCGCGTCTTTACACACGAAACCAGCGTTGCTAACACATGTCAGGGTTTTTTCGAATGGCTCGGCTCACAGAGGTCTCACGGACTTGTGGTTGGGCTTAAAATGTGCGTACGGACGAGGGCTAACATCACACCGAGTTTCATCAAGTTTAGACTGCCAGTTTTTGAGCCCCGACAGTTTGAATGTTTTTCTGTACCTTCCATAATGCTACGAAAAGTGCTTGTAGGGTCATTACCGCAACAGGGTTGGTGCCAGGGCGTCCGTCTAGCATCGTCCATCTAGCATCGTCCACGGGCTCATGCCGATTTTAGCGGCGAATCGATTACTTCTCATTTTTCCTGCGTTAGCAACGCTGGTTTTTAGTGTACACGGGGGGGGGGCCCCCCCGCTCGTGGCTTTTTAGGTGGTCGCAGTGTTTTTTTTTCAATTGCGCCTCTCACAGAGGTGTTACAGACATGGGGATAGGCTTGGAATGTGCGTACGGACGAGGGCTATTCTCACACTGAGTTTCATAATGTTTAGACGTACAGTTTTTGAGCCCCATCAGTTTAACCGCGAGGCCCTACCTTCCGCAATGCTATTTTGAAGTAGCGTCGCAAGTTTTTTTTCGAATAGCTCGGCTCACAGAGGTCTCACGAACATGTGGTTGGGCTTAAAATGTGCGGGGAACGAGGGCTATTCTCACACCGAGTTTCATCAAGGTTAGAGGGCCAGTTTTTCAGCCCCTACACTTTAACCGATTTTACGTACCTTCGGATGCCAGCGATACATTGTAGGGGCTAGGGTGCCCATCTTCTGGGGCCGTCCATCTAGCATCGTCCCCCACGGGCATGCCGATTTTGGCCGTGATCCGGCTAACGCATGTTAGGTTTTTTTCCGAATAGCTCGGCTCACAGAGGTCTTACAAACTTGTGGTTGGCTTAAAATATGCGTACTGACGATGGCTAGCCTTACACCTAGTTTCATGATGTTCAGACAGCCAGTTTTTAAGCCTCGCTACTTTAACCGATTTTTCTGCGCTTCGAGTGTACGCGGCAGAAGCCAACCAGCTAGGGGGGCCACTCACGGTATTTTTAATGCTTTTTGAATACGTGATTTTGATGGGGTTAGGCTTGTTAGTTCGGCCATGAAGAGACCTATCTACCTTCCAAAATTCAGACCTCTAGCACTTCTGGTTCGCGATTTACCTATGTTAGCAACGCTAGGTGCACTGTCCTAAGCATATATAGGGACAGTAGTCTCGGTGTATCTCTGGCTGTACTAGCTGTATTGGCTGTGCTAGCTGGCTGATCAAAGTGCGGCTCTGTCCTGTGTCTTCCCGAGAGTGTATGGATGCCTTTAGCATGCCTTGGACTATCTTGCCTGGTGGTTCATTTGCCTCGGTTAGCCACGCTAGGTGCACTCACGAACTTTGCGCGGCCGAACCTGTTTTTGCAATCGATCAAAGCAGGATTTGTTCAGGGCTTTGGCTACTCCATGCCGCCAAACTGCACTTTGGCACGGGTTACAGAATCTCGTTTTTGTTAGTAGGAATCCCCTTCATCTGTGTTAGCAACGCTGATGTAGGGGTACAAATCATAGGTATGGAGGGCAGCTTGGTGAGACTGAAAAGCCACGATACGCCAAATACATGTCGGACCTTGGGTTATTGAAGTAGATATGTGGTACGAAAGGGCTTTTGGCAGAATGAGTGCATGTTCTGCCAGATGCCTGAATTTCGGCAGGTGTGATGGGAAAAGAAGGCGCCAAGTCGCATTTTAGCAGAAGGAGTACCAGATCTTAGACAGGTGATGGGAAAAGAAGGCGCCTGGTCGCATTTTAGCCGAAGGTATGTACCTAGAGTGCTGTCACGTGGGAAAGGCTCCACGCTTGGCCAAGTCAAGAGGCAGCCGTGGCTTTTGAGGCTGAATGCTCACATTTTAGCCGAAGGAGTGCCAGACATTGGGCAGATGATGGGAAAAGATGGCGCCTGGTCGCATTTTAGCCGAAGGCATGTACAGTCCCGTTCAAAAGTAAATGTCCATGTCCATGCTATCGACAACAAATGGCTTGTGTTATACCTGCTGTATGAGTAGCAGGTGTCTTGTTCGTGATAGCAGGTACTGTTCTACGCCGCAACATCAATCTATGGTTCGCCGTCAAGCTCTTAAATTAACACGCAAAATAGTTTGAAGTAAACGTCGACCGTAGAACCCGTGTGCTGCAGCTATAGGTAACTTGTTTGGTTAGCTCATAAGCGCCAAATTATTTCTTTTTATTTTCTTTTTTATTAGACTCTGCAGACGGCAGCGCGAATCCAGGAGTTCTACAGTCTCTCCTCTCCTTTAACTTTAGTTTGAATCTCTTACAAAGAAATTCCGTTTCTTTTTCGGACAGTCTCTGGTGGTGTAAAATAGTAGTGTTAAAAATTACCTGCTCGTCATTATTAATTAATATGATCCCGTCGTAGCATCCGGAATTGTATGTCTTTTTTTTACAACAGATTCATTGCTCTTAATTACGCATGATCTCCCCCACCCCCCACGGGGGAAAAATTATCCTAATTAATGCTTGCATGATGAAATGTTAATTGCATTGAAGCGATGAATTTCCCATTCAGATATCAAATCTGTAACTACTAAGATACACTGATACAACCGAAAGTGTTCTGTGTCACGATGCACTTATTATTTGATATTTATTTCATGCCAGTTGGGGGGGGAGAGCATAAGTGGTAAACATAGCCACGGAAAGTATATTCCAGGATAATTATCCCCAGGAGAAAATGTATATAATGATCGCAGTTTTGTTGTTTGATTGAGTATGTGTCCGTAGTGGGAATCTCGATAATCTTTATTCTGTTGAATCCATATAGTGGGAATCTCGGAGGCTTGGGCGACGGGGTAGTGGGGGGACCGCTAATGGTGGTGTTTGTTTTAAAGGGTTCTGTAGTGAACGTTAACCTTCTTGGTCATCAGCCCGACGAAGCCCTAGGGCCCTATGTCTGCATGGATTTGTTTTGCAAGGACGTTCAACAATAATTGGCAGAATTAATTTATACAAGAGGTTGGGAACATGTTTAATTTTAAGGTACTATGAATGAAAATCTGAGAAACTTTCTGGATTGAACATTATTTTTCGTCAAGTCAACCTAAAACAAATTACAGTACAGTCAAAATATACGCCAGCTTTGAAGACTACAGGTGCCGATTAGTATTCCACGGTCTGCACAAATCCAAATAAAAAAAAAACTGCAGACACTCAGTCTCATTAGACGTCGGCCTCAGCAAGACTGGTCTCGTCTCGCAATATTAACATGTTGGTCTTATTCTCGTCTCGTTTACTAAACATTTCGAAGAAATATTTCTTCTTTCCTGGTGCGGAACCCAGTTGTCAGACTAAAATGCCCTACAGTTTTATTTAAGCTATAGAAAAGGATAATGCAGCATGCCTGCATACTTGTTTAACGCCTAGCTTGATGAAACAACTTTATAAACATTTTGTGTGTGATGCGCTGCTTTTTTTCTCGTTTCAGTCATTATAAAAGGTTGTCTCGATAAGGGAATTAATAAGAATTTAAAAAAAAACCTAATCAGGTTTATTTGTGCGTGTTCTTCATAGACCTATTCCAAGTTCTCTTATTAAGATACATACTAGTGTCTGCCGCCCCTCCATGATTCTACGAGGGTTTCATTCTTTTCTACAAAGTAGTATGGAGGGAGGAAAGGATATAAATGGAAAGGGACGACAACGCGTTGGTTATTTGTGCCCAAATCTGACGAATCTGACCTCATTTTGACCAAGAAAACAACATACAGCCGGAAAGCTACAAACATAAATAACCAGTAGAAAACCTAGCAAGGGGAGCAAGGAGGCGACAGCATAAACCAAGCAGATGTGGCTTAAGAGGCACAGGAAATAAAGATCTATGGTGACGTAGTGATGGCATAGACACGTCTTTATTTTTTATCGAAAAAGAGTTTCATGTTTAAAGGCATCTGAGAAATGATAATAACGCATTACACAACAGTGAAATTCATACAATAGAGATATGTATAACCTGATAGCATCAAACGAATAAACACGTCATTAAATTGAAAAATTTGTGTAAGTGAGATTAATATTTTCTAGCACGGGGCTGCTACTGCTAACTTCTCGTAAAGCGTCTGCAAGTTAAAAATATTTACCCAGAGCAGTCCATTATGTTGGTTCCATCGTTTTCTTCATTTGTTTTATATAGTTAACCTGGTTTAAAAAATCATTATCCATCGTGTAATCTGGTTGAAGCTGGCTTTTGCAGATTCGGAGTTTGGAAAAATCACGACGAAAATAATACGTATTACTATCTACTATACTAAATTTAAAAAAGATAAAGAAATGGCATCTTCCATCATAATATAGAATAGACACGAGTAAATCAATGCCGTTAATCAAACTTGGAACACACAACGGAGCATCCAGCGCAGCGCAAAAATAATTTCTTTTTTCTTTTTTTGGCACTTTTTTGGATGAATGAACACTTCAACGAACCAACAATTTAAACAAAACGTTTAATCATTCTCCGAAATATAAACGATTAAAGACTCTAAACCAAGTTTTTGCCATGAGAAGTTGTGATACAAGTCTTAAAAAAAAACACGATCTTTAATGCAAACTGTTTCGTTAACCGCTTGCCTTCTGATTTGTTGTTTATTTACTGAAAAATTTAAAATTGATCATTAAGAAATTTCACTTTTCGCGTTTTTCTTTTGAACAATTGATCTGTGAAATTACAGATTAATAATTCAAAGGAAAAATACGAAAAGTGAAAATTTCTTACTGACCAATTTTTTTATTTCATATCATAACTTTAACTAGCAAAAATTAGGCCGGATTCATTAAGAACTTTTAATCTGAGCACGCCAATTCTGCCACTGCCAGCCACGATGATCTGACCACAATGAAATGAACTTCGTGAAGTAAATAAATGAGTAAGAAAAAAACTAAACAATTTAGAGACATTATTCAAACGAAATATTATGAGTATCAGCTAAAGGCATCTTCGTTACGTAACAAAAAGCCTCGATCATTCACATTTTATAAAGTTATAACAACCTGAAGTTTATGTTTTACTGTAAATTGTTAGTTGCTCAATAAAGCATTTCTTAAATTATTTGACGGGTGTGATGCACCATACGCGAAGCTCAGTGCAACAATACCACGCTCCAGTATGCAGCTGCATACATTCCAGTCATTCTTGAAAAGCGAGAGGCTATTGTTTAAATTTAGTATAGGCTTGGACATTTACTTTTGAACGGGACTGTACTTAGAGTACCGCCACGTAGGAAAGGCTCCATACTCGGCCGAGAGATGAGGCGGCTGTGGCTTTCAAGGTTGAATGCTTGCTTTTTAGCCGATGGAGTGCCAGAACTTCGGTAGGTGATGGGAAAAGAAGGCGCCTGGTCGCATTTTAGCTGAAGGCATGTACCTAGAGTGCAGCCACATGGGAGAGGCTCCACGCTCGGCCAAAGCATGAGGCAGCCGTGGCTTTTGAGGCTGAATGCTCGCATTTTAGCCGAAGGAGTGCCAGACCTTGGGCAGATGATGGGAAAAAAAGGCACCAAGTCTGAGAGCTGATCAAGGCCCAAAGGTAGGCTGGCAACTAAAGGCGTGAATGCTTGCACGCAATGCCGCTTCTCGGTGCCGAAGATAGTGAAGTCTTATCCGCAACAAAACACCCTTTGGTGTCGGGGGCTGAGAGCTAGCAACAGGTGTGTCGATGGCATCAAATGGCTTGTGGACATGCCCGCTATCATGCAAATAGCAGATGAGCCAATCATAACGTTGGGTTGGTTCCCCGAAGAACCGAGCAGAACTGAAGCAAGGGAGGGGAAACTTTGTCGTATCAGTCGATGGTAGTTTCTAAAGAATCGAGGTTATTTGTCTGAGGACACACTGGACATGGGTACCAGTGCCAAGGGCAAAAAACCTCCACCGCATATTGAGCTGTCTCACCCAACCAGTGGGAACTCCCTTATTCCACGTTGACAAGAACACACAGGCAGACTAGGCCCCTGTCCGCCGCTGGTCGGGACTCAAACAAACAACTGAAACCCTACAGTCCTTTCTGGACATCTGTACCACGATAAGTTGTTGTTGGTCTCTAAGGCAAGATCAGATCACAACGTGAGTCAGAAGACATTTTCTCAAACAGTAACTGCAATCTTTGATTGGACATATCTTTTTAAGCCAAAATCGACTTCCGTTAAGATACGATTGCATTGTGGGTCAGAAGGCATTTACCCCAGCCTGCAACATTTTCCGTTACACAGAGGCAGCCCACACTGACGCATGTGCAGCGAATTAGCCCCCGGCTCCCTAAGCGTTTCCTCACATTTTCCGTAATGCTGGGTGAGCTGGGGGCTTTCTGCTGTGGTCAAAATTTATGGTGTAGAGAATTTGGCGAAGTCCTAAAAACCAAGAAGTAGTGAGTTCATTGGAAACTTGAGCTGATTGAACAAGTGGGTGAGAAGGCCGAGGATTTGGCCAAACGAACTGTTGTCAAAGATTTTTCGGTAAGCAACGCTAGGTGCACTCTTGAACCTAGAGTGGCTGAACCTGGTTTTGCAACCGATCAAAGCAGGATTTGTTCAGGGCTTTGGCTAATCCATGCCGTCAAACCACACTTTGGCACGGCTTAGAGATTCTCGTTTTCGGTAGTAGGAATCCCCTTCTTTTGCATCAGCAACGTTGATGTAGGGGTCCAAATCATAGATATGGAGTGCAGCTTGGCGAGACCGAAAAGCCACGGTATGCCAAATACATCTCGGACCTTGGGTCATTGTAGTAGATATGTGGTACAAAAGGGCTTTTGGCAGAATGAGTGCATTTTTTGGCCGGAGGAATGCCTGATCTTCGGCAGATGAATGGAAAAGAGGGCACCAAGTCGCATTTTAGTCGAAGGAGTGCCAGATCTTCGGCAGATGATGGGCAAAGAAGGTGCCAGAACTCATTTTTACCGAAGGCCATGCCGCAAATGGTCTGGAGACGAGAGCCGATCACGGCCCGAAGCTAGGCTGGCAACCAAAGGCGTGAATGCTTGCACGCAGTGCCGCTCCTCGGTGCCGAAGGTATTGAAGGCTTACCCTCAACAAAACGCCCTTTGGTGTCAGCTAAGTCCAAGAAGTGATGATGAAAAATTGAGCTGATTGAACAGCTGGGTCAGAAGGCGAGCCTGATGAGTGAGAGTGCCCGATGATTCAAAGTATGAGCAAAAAGCAGAAAGTTAAAAAGCACTTTAGTAATTAAAAACACATACAGAGTAGCCATCAAGTGCTGGGGAAACAACGAAATTACGACGTTTCGGTTCCAAGATCGGAACCGTTTTCAGGTGAAGGGTTTAAAACATGTCAAACAACTTAAAAATAAAATTAAAATTAATAAAATAACAGCAGAGCAGGGCCATGGAAATAAAACTCACAAGTCTTAAGGATGCAAGGTTCCATGCTAAAAACTAAAACCAAATAAAATAAAATAAAAGTCAGCACAATTCAAAAGAATGTGCCAACAGTCCACCTAACTCACCCAAGTCTGTAGGTCGCCAAAACACGCGAAAACTTGGAAACACTTTGTATTCATTTAGCCAAACCACCTGTTCATAATCACTTAATACCTACAGCCAATCACCTACAAGACTACATTAAGTTATGCAATGACGCAGGGATCAACACATTTCCACCAATCAAAATCCAGGGACCCACTATTAAATTTAAAGCATAGCCGACCGAATCCTCTCTCATTCGACCTGCAGACTTGGGTGAGTTAGGTGGACTGTTGGCACATTCTTTTGAATTGTGCTGACTTTTATTTTATTTTATTAGGTTTTAGTTTTTAGCATGGAACCTTGCATCCTTAAGACTTGTGAGTTTTATTTCCATGGCCCTGCTCTGCTGTTATCTTATTAATTTTAATTTAATTTTTAAGTTGTTTGACATGTTTTAAACCCTTCACCTGAAAACGGTTCCGACCTTGGAACCGAAACGTCGTGATTTCGTTGTTTCACCAGCACTTGATGGCTACTCTGTATGTGTTTTCAAAGTGTGAGGGTATGAATGTTAGCGGCCCAGCCCTACCGTAATCTTGCTCCGTCGGTCCTCGGGCCATGGGCCGGTAGGCAATGGTAGCATGCTGAGCAAGAGACAGGTCAGAGATGAGGTCTGATGAGTGAGAGCGGCACAGCCCTACTGTAATCTTGCTCCATCGGTCTTCAGGCCATGGGCGGGTAACAAAGGGTAGTATGCAGAGCAAGAGACAAAACGGAGGTGAGCTCTGATGAGTGAGAGTGCCCGATGATAAAAAGTATGAGGGCATGAACGAAGTGAGGAAAGAGAAAGCCCAGAAAGAAACAACTAGAACGGGTAATGGTCTGCTTTGCCGGTGTTTGTGTGATGTACCCTTCGGCAACTGTGAATACTGCTGAGCTTTGATTAACTTGAACGCGGCTATGCCTCTTATTTGCGCCGTCGGCTTATTTTCACATTTTGTCCGGTAGGCAGACTGACACCTTCTGACTTTCCAGCGCTGATAGAGATCAGCCCCTCGTGGTAAAGTGATCTTGATGTGCACTAAATGAAAGTCGGTAGAAGCGAGTGACTTGATGGTCCCGACACATTCAGTCTTTCCAGCACCAATAGAGATCGGCCCTTTGTGGTTACGTGATCTTGACGTGAACTAAATGAAAGCAGTCCATGTCCTTGGCGGTCCTATTTGGGTGAAACTAGGAGTCCACATTGCTTCTGCCTCGGTCTTAGGTTTAAATAACGGCCCTGATCAGGTCGCAACCTTACTCTTACGACTGATGTTCTTGTGATCTGGAGCCCTAAGTAGTCCAAATGACTCGCACTCACGAACGGAGATGGAGAGAGATTACTTCTCAACACCAAGTTTAGCCACATGCTAACAAACCTATGCCAACTTCAACCATGAAGTTTCAGACCCACACTGGAGGAGAGAGAGAAGGGCTCGGTGAGAGACACAGAGCATTGACAAGTGGGCTGAAGGAATGCTATTTTCGAACGATAAATGGAGAGATTCAGAACATGGAAAAAGTTGGCGGCCGAAGGAATGGGAAGAGCAGGTTAGCGCGTCCGAAACAAACGGATGTGCTATCTCCCATGCTAAGAAAACCTGCTGAGAGTCGAGGGTTCTGTTTAGCCGTGCAGTCCTGCCGAATCGCTCTCAACCACCTCGGTGTCCTAACTGAAGGAGTACTGGGGTGGCAACGGTTACTGACTTGCTTTCTGCTGTCTGAGTGCTCTACGTCTTCTTCGGATGGTTCGGGGGCACGAAGGACGGGTTAGCTGCTACGATGATGGAGTGTGTTTACTTTTTCGGCTAGAGCACACAAAGTCGGCTAGCATCATCAGTCTGTGTTTACGTCTTGTTCGCATGGTTCGGGGACATGACTGGCGGTGCAGGCAGGTCAGGCCAGATCGGGTACTTTAAAGAAGAAGTCCCTGGGTTCGCCAAATTTCATCTTCTTCGTACACTTTGGTACTCGATGAATTCTCCGGAGGAAAGGCAGCATGTCTTTTTATTTATTACTTGCTGGAACTCCGAGAAACACCGAACGCAACGTTGGGGGTTAATATAAATTGCGTTGTTCCCTACCACGTAGGGATAAATGCAATGTGGAGCCAATTACGGTATCGAGCAGTATCTCGCACATTGCCGAAGGCATGCAGTAGGGAAGGGCGGCTGTCTCGTGTAGCTGTGTTGCTGACCGCGCTTTAGCGCAGCGTGGCTAAACCCATAAGTGATGGGATTAAGAGAGTTCTGTAAGATGATTTGGTTCTGTAATACCGTGTGACCACACGTATGAAATAAATGAAAGTAAAATGGGCAAGTAGAGCTTGAAAGATGAATGGAAAGCGGATTCTGCTAAAGTGGTGAGTGCAAACCTGGGAAAAGATGCAAAAACCACAAATGAGCTCGGTACAAGAGATACCGCCCGTCCTCGTGACCGAAAAGAGCGAGACACAAAAGGACAATATTCAGAAGTTGCTTGAGACTTACCTGCTGCTTTGTTGATCTTGCTGTGCGACGTCGCCGGAAGGTGTTAGCACTTGGGCGCCAGAGGCATGTCATTTCGGGGAAATGTAGCTTTTGACGAGCTTTGAGCTTGGAAGCAGCAGTGCCGTGACCTGACTTGGGAGTCTCGGCTCTTGTGCTATAGATCCTTGGGTGGGCCTTTGGTCCTTTGGCTTCACCTTAGAAGTTGGGTGTGTAGTGCATGGACCGACGGCGAATGCATTTAAGAGACTGGTCTTGCACTGTGGATGAGCACTGATGCTTTGTCTGGGCCTACCGTAATCTTGCTCTGTCGGTCTTTGATTGTCCCGTGATATTTCGGATGATTCATGCACACTGGCTGTGTGGCGGGTACGCAAGGGTAGCATCCTAGGCATAGCTGATGAGCTTAGAAATGGTGTGGGACTTTAATCACTTGCGTAGTAGTCTGGCTGTCCCTATCGTGCTCATAACTGGTTTGAGATGATGTTGGCTGCAGGCCTGTGAGTCTGGTAAGTCCTGCTGAAAGAGTTAGCGACTTGGCCCTACCGTAAGCTTCCTCCGTCGGTTTTCGGGCTATGGACGGGTACGCAAGGATAGCATGTTCGACCAAGTTTGAGCTCGAGTAGGTGAACAATCCTAACTTACTTGCTTTGCATGTCTCCATCTTGGATTGGGAGTGCTTGGGTGGTGGGTGAAGTGGTTGTTGCATTATGTTGTTCCCTGGGATGCGTTGACTATGGGTGAACGAGACTGGTGATGCGCTGGCAGAAAGCGCTTGAACATTAGCGGCTTGACTCTACCGTAAGCTTGCTCCGTCGGTCTTCGGGCTATAGACGGGTACACAAGGGTAGCATGTTGAGTCGTGTTCAAGCTCGAGTATGCGGACGATCCTAACTTGCTTGTTCCATGTGTCCGTGCCCTGGGTTGAGTTTATTAAGTGACAGGCATTTCGGCTGCAGCTTGGCGTTTCTGAGTCTGGGAAGAGGGCTGTGGGTGAAAGAGACTGGTGATGTGCTGCTGAAAGAGTTTGGTGCGGTTTGGCCCTACCGTAAGCTTGCTTCATTGGTCGTCGAGCTATGGATGGGTACGCAAGGGTAGCATGTTCAGCCGTGTTCGAGCTGGAGTATGCAGACGATCCTAACGATTGCCTCGTGCCTCTGCGTCTTGTAGTTGGAGTACTAGGCAGCAGTCGCATCAGTTGTGGCTCGTGTGTGCATTGGCTGTCAGCAAAATAGTCTGGTGATGTGCTCCTGA